>JAAAYG020048073.1:0-11755 GCA_009936455.2 Tomocerus minor
ATACTTGTACTTGTATTATAAATACTTGTACTTGTATTATAAATACTTGTACTTGTATTATAAATACTTGTACTTATATGACACTTGTACTTACACTTCGCAACTTATATTGATCAATAACAATTAGTTGATGATAATATTGCTTTAATAAATTAGAACTAGGAGATTTCATTAAAATAAATTTAAAATGAATTACAACAAGTAAAATTTGATCCTTTGAGATTGAATCAATAATTCTTCATATGTTGAAACTTTCAATTTAATTTGTACGCGTTGAAACTTTCAATTTAATTTGTACGCGTTGAAACTTTCAATTTAATTTGTACGCGTTGAAACTATATTTTAGTATATAAATGATACGCCCGACAGTATTCATAACACTATATTGTTTGATGTACGGCCCGAACTTACACACTCAAAATAGATGAGTCCCAGCATTAAGTTTTTACCATTCTATTAATAAAGCCAATGTGGCCCACTGGCTGTCCTCGAAATGGCAAATATCAGTACTTACGTAAACTGTAGTTAATGGGATTGGTTTGTCGAAACAATACCTGGATCAGAAAAACTTTGTACACATTTTCGTTGCTTTTCTGTGGAATGTGAAACAGTATCGATACAAAACTATCTGCCGAAAAAACGGCCAATTATCTGAGTGTTCATAGCGGGGAGTAACCCTCAATCCCGGCAGTTTCATTTCCAATGTGGTGCTTTCACAAATATAAGTATTGCGGTTCTGCGTTGGTACACGGTAGCCTTACTAGGGCGAGCTTTCTGTTACGGCCTGCCGTTAGGTTTAGTCAGGTCAGTCAGGGTTGTATTTTGCCCACCAAAATGTTATTTCATCCATCAAGTGAACAAAATAAGACTGAAGAGTAGAAGTATTTGTTGCACACATAACACAAGCTTTTTGACTCATTTCATTTCACACGATGCAATGCATGAGTCGAATACTTTAACAAGACAAAATATAAAAGTAAAAACATTTCCATTTATTATTTGAAACCCCAATTTCATTAATGATTGACTGAAAAAAAGCAAACCATCAAGGAATTCAAGTTATTCTGCATAACTTCAGTTGAAATTCAAATCTCCTCCTTTGTGTGATAAATAAGATTAAATTGTGTATGCACATTAACGAAATACCTTCGCGACGCTTCATAGTTCCTTCTTAGTTCTGTTGGCCCCCAGTTTACATAATTAACATATATTTTTCGATATGTTATTTGTTAATTAGTGGATCAGGGTAATTGCAAATAATAGGGTTCGGAAATTTATTGCAAAATATAAAATATTATAAATAAATGTTGGGTCAAGGTGTTATAAAACCGAATACAGTAGTTCTTTCCTTATATAAATAATATTAATACACATAATTATATGGGATTTCCTAAGGTCGGAAGTAATGTGTATTACATATAAAGGTATATGAACAGTTGATAATATTGCTATAGGCCAGCTCTTAGCTGGCTTTAACATGTAGCTACTTGTATAATTTTAATAACAAGTAGCTAATTAGGTTATTATTTTGCAAATGTGTCTGGGTGAACAACAAAATAAAGTTGGTTCTAATATTTTATGTTGCACTCTTTTAAGGAACATTGGAGCTAGAGCGAGCCAAAAAATAAATTTTAGATATCTTACAACCTTTCGGTATCTATATTATACAAAATAGTTAGCACCTAGACTGTAGCAGAAGTATCGTACTTTTTGCAATGTTGGCTACTTTATCAAAACTGCAATTTGTCAATTGCAGTTTGGTTAGCGTAGTCACATAAGTAACATTTCCAATTTAATTTTTTTGAGAAAGTTGATCCACATTCCTCTTTAAATTCTTAGATTTTTTTCGATTAGATTTTCTTTGTTTTCCTTGCTTCGATTATAAAGCGAAAAAGGCGATTCAACTCTATTTTTTGTTTTTGATTCAAAAATGTATTTCACAGAAACAGGTCATTCAGTCACTAGTCAGACTAGTCAGATTCATTTTGCTAGTCGTATCTGTCAACTGTCTCTCTTGCAAGTATAGTGCAAATTAATGAATAAATAGTTAAATATATAATAGGTATAGGTGAAGTTAATTCCATTTGCATGAAAATGCTTTTAATTTCATTCATCCACTATCCACCTGGGTGAAATTAAAGTGGATAAAACCAATTTTGTCAATTTTATCCTACCACTTCATTTCTTCCACGTCAACCCTGTTTACAGTATATACTATAGTAGTATTACCAAAATGTTCAAAATTTAGTAGAAGCAATTTCTAATATTTTATGCTAGAAAACGTTGTTCACATTTGATCGAAGCAGTGTTAAATAGTGTTACTTCTGTCATCTTTAACGTCTTTGTCTCCAAGCAAACACATCATTGTTCCCTCTTTGTTATTTCGTCTACGACGGTTTATTAAATTTAATGTTGGATAGAAGCTACGACAATGATGTTTAGACAATATACATATAATTGAAACAGTTTCTAATATATTATATTAGTTTGTATCTAATGGTCGAAGTATGTAATAAATAGTGTTTGAATCGTAGAAACAGTCTCTTTGTTTCGATTGATCCAGAGAATTTCGTAGGAATTAATTGTAATATTAACGTCAATGTTAGGTAGAAACAGTACCGGGATGATATGTTTATGCTTGGTTTGGTCAACCTCCGTCGATGCGTTCGAGAGTTATCGGGATAACGGACGGACAGAACGGGTGATTCCATAAGCTCTCCGAGGGCGAGCTCAAAGTGATTAAATTTTTGGAATTCAATAATATGTCGAGAATACATAAAATATTATTGAACTGCAACAAATAACTCAGAAAGTATTTCCCTCGTCTAAAATAGACGAATCTTGGTATTTCTTCATTTACTAATATTATTATTTGAGGTATACTAAGCTTCAATCAGACATTATGCCCCAATCCAATGGCTTCAATTTACAAAAATTCCAAATAGCATAGCCATAGCAGAACCCACACTCTCGGTACTCTTGTCTTGCTAACGGATGTATGTGTGATTCTATTCGCCCTTTTAGGGCGAGTTAAAAATACTAGATAATAACATTTTTTTTCATTTTAAGCGAAAATAATTTACTCCAATTTTTTGACATTAAGATTTATTTTTTGATAGTTTTGCTTCGTCCAACAAATGGAAGAAATAAGGATTGAAGACTCCATAATGGAAAAAAATGCCATAACAATAGCAAGTCTTGGTCAAAACGCGGCTTTAGGGGAATTCTATGACGTTCGAAGCAATAAATTCCTTCAACGTCGTATGTTCAAAAACGGAATTCCTAATACCACTATATCGTCGACCCAAATTAATTCTTCTGATATAAAGCTGATAGAAAATGACAGCTACAAAGAAAAATTTGCTAAAATGGATGTCGGGTCGGAGTTGCAATTAGATATTCTTGCAGGTTTTATTTCTCTAGAAGGTTCAGCTTTATTTCTGAATGATGAAATGCCGTCTACAAAATCGGTAAATAAGTCTATTTTGTACAATATCCGTACTGTTGATGAGACTGTCATTATTAATCATGACAGCATTAAGGATTACATCGACAAGGATAGCCTTTTATCTGTAAAGGCCACTCATGTCGTAGTCGGAATAAGTTGGGGAGCTAATTCCATACTTTCATGCGAGTATAACTTGAATGATATCGAAAAGAATATTTCTGTTCATCTTGAAAATCTGTCACTTTCAATATCCAATTTGCCCAAGAAAAATGCTGATCACAATATTAGTGGTGGAATTGTCCCAGTTAATGTTCGTATTTTTAGAGATTTTGATCCACAAAGATTGCCAACCACTATTGAATCAGGGTTTAACGCCATGAAGCAAATACCACAGCTCATGAAGGCCACTAATGATGGAAAAGGAAAACCGATTCAATATAGGCTACTTCCAATTCCTGTGTTGCAGGCCTACTTGAAATTTTCTAAACCAGCAACCCTTGATGTTGCGTCAATTACAGAGACTATGATTCGTAGAATCGTTACATTATTTGGACAGTCCAGTCAAACCAAACAGCGAATAAATGATTTTCAGGAAAGAGTTAAAGGCTACAATTTTTGCGTCCAACCAGAAGAGTATAGTAAAATAGAAGATTTAAAACAGAGTTTTTGGACACGCGAATCAGAATTGAAATCAATGTTAGGCAAGACATTGTTATCTGTAAGGTCAGGGGTAGCAGCTGAATCCAAACTTGACACCATTATCGATTGGTATAGTTTTGATGATTACTTTCCGGAATTCAAATTTGCCAATCTTCTAAAAAAATTGGAATTTGCAAAAACTCTAATGGATATGGGGGTGCACTACATAGGTTTTGAAAATTCCCACTTAAACTTTCAAACCAGCGCTGTAGTTCTGTACTTCAAGGAAGACAGCAGACGCGAAGAGCCGGATAAAATTCAGAATATTCTGAAGATGCTTCATCAAGAAATGAGAAAGCGAATAGGATATGAATTCTTTGCAGTTGATTGTGACATCCATCCACAGTTATGGCCAGAATGTGGCATGTGCGTTCAAATTCTACAAAAGGGCGACGATGCATTGAAAAATCTAAACAGTTCAGTAAATATTCCAATTGCTAAAAGTACTTCCGCGTTTGACAAGAAAAAATCAAAACCAACCAAAACAAAAATCCTGGACATACCTTGCACTGGTAAAACATGTAACCCAACTACTACGTATACTTGGGCCTGTAAAAAATGCAGAGAAACTATTGAGTACGGGTTCGACTCCTATTTCTATTGCAGTTGTGGTGGAGCATTAGCTACTTCATACGAATTCAAATGCCTTGATAGTCTACATGGATGCAAATTCGAGGTCCACAAAAAGAAATATCTTCAAAAACACTTATCAAAGCTCACGCCCAACAAGGAAATGAATATTCTTATTCTTGGAGAAACTGGAGTTGGAAAATCTACATGGATTAATGGATTTGTCAACTTCGTAAATTTTGAAAGTTTGGAAGAAGCAGAAAAAAAAGAAGAAATATTCTCTCTGATTCCTTCAGAATTTACTGTTTGCGACGAAGATTACAATGAAATAACTGTTTCGACAGGTACGGATGCAAACGAAATTCAAGATGCTGGAAAATCTGCTACTCAAGATAGCAAGGTGTACCGATTTCCAATGGGGAATACAATGCTCCGAATTATTGACACCCCTGGAGTTGGAGACACCAGAGGAGTAGAGAAAGACAAAGAAAATTTCCAGAATATTTTGAGTACACTGTCCAATTTAGAAGAACTCCACGGAATTTGCATTCTCCTGAAACCGAACAACGCTAGATTAACAGTCATGTTCAGATTTTGCATCAAGGAACTGTTGACATATCTTCATAAAGATGCCAGTCGTAACATAATGTTTTGCTTTACTAACAGTCGTGGCACATTTTACAGGCCGGGAGATACAATGCCTGCTCTAAAAACTTTATTGAAAGAAAACAAAGATGTTGACATTCCAATTTCATCAAAAACAATTTACTGCTTTGACAGTGAAGCATATCGTTTCCTTGCTGCCGTCAAAAACAAAGATAATCCTGTCAATTTCTCCCCCGATGAAAGAGAAAACTTCGCCAAAAGTTGGGAGAAATCCAAAGCCGAAACAAAAAGAATTCTGGACTACATAGCTACTCTCTCCCCGCATAAAATCCAAAACACACTCAATTTAAACCATGCACGGGAGCTAATTTTAAAGTTAACTGGTCCTATGGCAGAAATTATGAAGGAAAGTCAAACGATTAAGGAAAGTATCAAAGAACACTTGGAAATAATTAAGGAGACGCAAGAAGATATCACAGAACTAAAAAAAAAAATCATTAAACATGTAACGAAAACGGAAATTAAAAATATTGAGGTCCCGAGAGCCATTTGCACCAATGAAGAATGCGCCAAGTACAATGATGAGCTAAAAAAAAATGTCTTTCCAACTTGTAAGAAGGACTGTGTTGGCATAGATGGTTTTGTTGGTATACTGTTCTGCAAAGCCATGGATTGGACAGGAAGATGCAGAACGTGCAATCATAACTATAGCGATCACCGGCATGTGACATATGAAGTTGAAAAGGTTGTTGAAGCGGTTGAAGATGAAGAAGCGAAGAGGATGCTAAATGAAAAATATAGTGCAGCAGACATTAAGAATAAGATGCTGGAAAATTGTAAACGGGAAATTGAAATTTACGATACTGAGTTGAAAATGATTGAAGTTGTGTCGATTAAGTTTGCTTCCTTTCTAAAACAGAATGCCATCACTCCCTACAATGACGCCATGCTGGAATACATGGATTATTTGATTAAGGAGGAGAAAACGAAAAAAATTTCTAATACTCTTGAACAGATGGAAGAAAGTAGAAAGTCCTATGCAGAAGGGATTGCAGCTATTGACAGCATTGACAAGAACAATTCAATAGTTCCAGTCGATGTGGACGTCCTCGTCCAAAGTCTTTACGCTTTGGAACGCAATGGAAAAAAGTTGCAAAATGCACTAGCTGTCGTTAAATCTGCTCAACAAAATGCTTATCAAGAAGTTGTCTCAATGCCCTCAAAAAACAAGGGGCCGTCCGCCTTAAAAAAAATTACACAGGACACCGTGGACACTGCCGTGGCCGTTTATGAACTTTGGAATTATCTTCATTAATGAATTAAATGAGGGAGTAACAGCAAAACATACTATTTCTACTTAATATACATACGCAAACAAGTTACGCAAGGGAACAAAATAGTAATTTTCTAAAAACAGAACACCAACAAATTGAGCACGCTCTCGGAGATGTTACTCTTACTCTCAAAGATTCTACTGGCTGTTTCAACCGCAATTCAATACATTTTACACCAGAAGAAATGTTCTTTGCTTTTGCGCGTACAATCACACACACATAATATTATAATGTTACAGAGGCGAGAGTATGAATAGTCTTATATATAATACTGTAACCGAGTAGTTATCACATGTTTTGCTCCTGAAATAAACCTCTTTTAGAAATATTCCTTCTCCGTTTTTCTATTTATTTCTCTTTCACTTAGCCAAGCCATAACATAAGATCACTGGTGGAGTCTCTAAAACAGTTTTAAAATGTGCTCTTATAACACCGTAATTTGGCTATTTCTGATTTTAACTATTGCATTTACATTCTAAAAGTCCGTTTCACTGCTAACGCGTAGTATTATCGTTATTTACTCTGCTCACTTTTACATGTCATGACAACATAACGGTTGTACTTGACTTCACCCATAAATTAATCATAAATGACATCAGAATAAGATTGTCGAAAGCTCGAAGTTTATAACAAATAATTAATTTACATAGCCCTTTACCGTTAAAATGATTTCTAATTATTCACAAGACTGGAAACATTTAAAAGATTTTGTCTTTAACGATGTTAAAATGACTGCAGGAATAAAGTCATTTTGTAATTCATAATTTATATTTGTTATTATTTAAGTTTAATGTCTCGTACCCTCCGGAAGTCTTTAGAGCTTGCAAAACGGTTTTTAAAAGGGGCAGCTTCTGTGCCGTCTCCACTTTCATCGTTACCTTTCTTTTCGGAAGTATAAACTTTTTTATCACCTATAAATAAATAACGCAAATTAAGTTCTTCGTCTTTAAACAAGCAAAGCAAAATAAAAGCAACAAAATTTTAGTTACTGAGAGCAAGGTTCTCGAGCTGGTCGCCAGCTGCAGAGGCGTCCTGAGAACCCTGATGTGATGCTATAAACAATGAAATCCAAGCAAATAACAATTAATGGCATAACACCGCCATTTATGAAACGGCCCTACTTCTGAGGGTACCACAGTGTTCCCCGCATATGTCTCTACACATTCTATATGTTTTGGACCCACCTTCCCGGTGCATAAAGAAAGTTTTATGCATTTGAAATTCTGTAAACAATGGAGCCAAAACACAAGCAACAAAATAACTCCTCCATTTATGAAACGGCCCTACTTCTGAGGGACCTGCTGCAGCAGTCCAACTTTAATTAGTAAAACTAGGAATGACAAGAAGAAGAACTAGCAACTAATTCTGCTTGCCACATGGACAATGGCAACAGCCAGCACAGAAGAACATGCAAAGATTTCACAAATTATGTAGTGGAAGTACGCGACACGCCACAGCCCCACGCCTTAGCCCCACAACGTATGTATGGCCTGTGTGCATACGCTTCCCCAACGCAATTCATAGAGTTGATACAGGTGAGTATAGTATACTTAATAGGTTATACGCTATGGATGTGCGAAGCAGTGCCATCGGGAGCGACCGAACGGCCGAAACGCCGTTCCCTATTTGCGAACTTAAAAAATGAGAAATTTGGCCAAAAAAATATTGGGGGACGGCCATTTGGCCGTACCCCATATGCGGACCTAAAGAATGAAAAATTTGGCCAAAAAAAAATATTGGGGTATGGCCTTTCGGCCGTACCCCATTTGCGGACTTAAAAAATTATAAATTTGGCCAAAAGAAAATATTGGAGCAATGATTAGGCATTGCTGATACGCAGAGAGTGTGTCATTTAAAATTGGCTTTTCCCTCAATGTTGCGCGTGTTTTAGTTGTTTTGGTTATGGACCGTACAACTCCTATATAGTATTGTACAATTAATACCTTGCTGCAATATTAATGCTGCCGATTTTTAGGTGGAATAATACATGACAACCTTTTGTACAGTTTTGTCCTATCTCTCCTATAGGGAAATTTCTACTACTTTATTATATTGTTACTACAGTTTATTAGTTTTCTGGTGCTAAGTTGTTCGTGGTATTATCGTGGCGGCGGACCTTTTTTGGCGTTGGACTATATCAATTGTCGGTCTGTTACGACTGATAATTTGAGCGCAAACCGGGTTGGAATTCAAAATAAAGTGTTATCCAAACATCGCCTATTGGATGGGGGTGCTGTCAAGTGTTTGATTCCGGTGGGGAGCTGTGGCGCGTAATTACATTGTGGCACTTCTACCTTGTGGCGCGTACTTCCACCTTGTGGCGCTGTGGCGCGTACTTCCGTGGTGTGTGGCGCGTACTTCCGTTACATTCACAAATTCACTTGGCCGGTTTTCACTTTGATAATAACCGCTATTTTATGTAACCTTTTCCGATTTTTAAAGAATATGGGAACGACTAGCATTGGTAGTTTGTTGACATAAAAGTCCCATACATAACATGGCGGTCATTTCAAATAGCTACATACACATTCCCACTGGCATAATGAAAACATCCGACACCAATAGACGAGTTCCCAATCGCATCGGTACATAGGCGAACACCCGACTGGCCGCGCCACTTTTAATGGTGAACCAAGGTATGCTGTTTAGTTCGGCCCGGCTTCCTTTTCGGCTGAATCAGGAATACGTTCGATCAAGATAAGATACTTTTCTCATACAGTTATAATACAGGTAGCTATCTATCATAGCTGGAGAGGGTTAAGTGTAGTCACTCTGTGTTAAAAAAACCGAATTCTGAATGGAGCGAAGGAAACGCCGCCCCAAATTCAGAAGCGTGTGTTTAACATTGTGTTGGAAAGTCACCAACGTCATACAAACTCATCAATCTCCTACAAAGTCTGTTGCTATTGAATCAGAAAAATGCGGCTTGAGGGTTTGAATTTTTCGCAGCTTTGACTTCACCTATCTTATGATTTTTCAACGAAATCAGATGTACAATCTAGTAGTGAGTGATACCTTTCTAAATCTATTCCTTTTCTAAACAGGAAAGAAGCTAAGCCTAGCCCAGAGGGTGAAGCCGTGGAATTTTAGTGCGGCGGTAAATAACTATATAAATTGCTAATCCAGGTAACATTTGGAGTAAAGGGGTTTTCGATGGCGCTGAAAATGTATGGAATAATTAAATCACTCAATTTTTATTGCTTAGCGGGCACTTGAGGGCTTTGCGCGAAAAAAATTTAAGTTGACATTGGCCACCCAATGAGAAATGTTGATTGGGTCAATGTTAGACTCATGTCACTTTCTGACATTCAGCCAACAAAATATTTTGTTTTCAATTCCGTTTTACTGCTACTATGAGGCCATTTCGGAAATGGAACTTCTTCATTTAAAATTTCCCCGATGTTGTTTTGACAATAAATGCAAAAAACGTTGATTCATTAATGGCAAAATTGAAACTTTTTAAGCTAATTATAAAGGTTATCACACTAAATGTAGATTTGTTTCTTTAAGTATTACGTTATAAAAACTTTTTTCACTTACTAAATCCTATTTCAATGAAATTGGTTTGTTAATTTGATCATCTTTCATGCGATTAAAACAATATTTTGGGCATTTTGAGTTGTATGGTTTAACCCGATTTAATTTAAAATTAATTTGTTAGCATATTTACTTCGTTACAAAATTTCCAAAATGTTACGTAATTTTTTTTAATTAAAATGCTTAAAATTTGAAATAGCAATGAAATCGTATTCTTAAATTGTGAAAATTCCTATTAAACAAACGATAACAAGTAACTGTCGTCAAAAACAATATGATCCTCTCGTTTCCGTCTGATAGCAGCACGAAGTTCTTCGTCACTATGAGCAATGCTATTGTTTAGCGCTTTGCCCTTGCCACCCATAGACTTCAAAAAATTACGAGCTGCGTTAATACAAAAAGACTTCATTGCCGGAGTGTGGAATTTTTTCTTGCATTAGTTGTGATCAGTTAACAAACAAAAATGTGCGCATTCATAAAAATATTTCTGCTTATAGCATCTTTTACATTACATTTCATAATTTTTCCCCTTATTTAGTTTGTCATTTAATTTACATATTGGACATAATTGGTATTGTTATTGGTTTTATTTTCAGGACAGGATATCATGATACATACAAGTACATATTACAACTCAAACTGAATTTACCACCTATAGTTACATTTGTGACATGGTAGATTTAAAGATTTACTTAATTATTCACTCGGTAATAGTTGTAGATGCAAAACAGAATCGAATATAAGTGGTAGGGAAGACAATTTATGCAAGGAATAAACAAAGCGCGCATGGACTTATATTCAACTTACTCATCTGGATTCGTAGAACTCGCTGGGGAAACGCTCCAAATTAGCTGGGGAGCCGAGTAGTATGCTCTCTGATGTTCGACATTACAAGTACGTGTGTGGGTTAGAGGACGGGACGGATTTTCAGCTTTGCTCGGTCTTTGATAAGCAACTTTGCATGACTTGGCATATAACAATGTTATTTTCGTGGTGGATTTCCGAACTGTCCATTGCCATTTTTCATCAAATTTCTTCCTTGCCCAATTTCAAACCCGATTTTTGATTAAAGCACTGACCTTAATGACTTGATGACGATATATTCTTGAAGGCGGCCGCATAGAGCACATTTTGATTCGAAATTAGGTTTTCCAGCTGCACTTTTTAGCTTCTTTATTGACAATTTGGGGAGACCACGCACACGTAACCACCCTGGATGAGAGCTAATACTCGACTGAATAAGGACAAGAATACAACTAAACATTCGAAAAATTAAATGAAGTCCCGATGTGTCACGAAAGTCGGCAAACAGCAGTATTTTATCCGGCATCGTCGGCAAGCAGTCGGCCAAGCTGCCCGCATATTTGCCGATTTTATCCCGATTCCGGCATTTAGTCGGCGATGTGAATGCATTTTAACAAAAAATTGGAAAATCAGGCGAACATGGTCCGCTTACGGCATAGTGTTCATCTGCCGAATGCAAATTATGTGTGAAGTAACTTCCTCCAGCCGTAGACGGGCCAAGATTTTCAAACCGTATAATTTATTTAATGTATTTTGC
>JAAAYG020048084.1:0-11753 GCA_009936455.2 Tomocerus minor
AATAATACTTTGCACAACACCAAGATTGAGTTGAGTTGGTCACGGGCATAGAAATAGATATATTATATAAATAATAAAAGGGGTAAAGTGAGTTGAGTCGGTAACAGAAAAAAGGAAAAAAGTGAGTTGAGTTGAGTTGAGTCGTGCTACTGACTCAAGGGGAAAAGTGAGTTGGACTGAGTTGAGTTGATTACTCAATAGGAAAAGTGTTAGCCTATTCGTCCGAGTATGAATAGAACGATGTCATTGCCACCTGGCTACTAAAAATAAAATTGCTTTATACCTTCTCATTTCTGTTTTAATGGGATATGTTATTATTTGTTTAAGATTGTTTGTTTTTCCTTCAAAACATCTTTGACATATTACCACTACCACTAGTACCACTGCGCACTGACTGTTAAACACGGTTATATTAGCGTATATCTATTTATTAAAACTAAATAATCAAAAAAAAGTATTTAACTCTCACCGATTTCAAGCTAAGTGAATTTAGCTGAGTCGCTTTCTAATACAAGTTAAAAAGTGAGTGAAATTGAGTTGGCCCCAAAAAAGTGAGTTGAGTTGAGTTATTGACTAAAGTCCCAACTCTGGTACGTATTGATTCAGTAGATTGAACATAGATGGATAACTTGGCCGTTTTTTGGGGATGGGCACATGGGCCTCCCTCCCGAAATGTCGAAAAAAGAGAAAATTTTCGGAAAAACGAGCATTTTCGGCGCTTCGCGCGAATTTGAGCATTTGCAAATATCGTAATAAAATAAGAGTGGCTTTGCCCCCGAAACTGCGTTCTAAATACGGCCTTGATGTATGAGTTCCTCCAATCTAACCACCATCAAAAATGACATTATGCCCGACCACAAAATTTTTGTCCATCGTGGGCTCGTGGCTCCACTTTAATACATATATCATTTAAGTCCATGGATTCATGGAAACTAACAAGTAAAACAAAACTGGGAAAAGACGCTTAGTATGTATATAGCTACTATTAACTAAGTAAACAGACAGAAAATTTGAGCCATTACTCGGAACTCGGAAGCCGGGTTTGTTTTTGCGTAAGTCCTAAATCCACTTGCTGAATTCATAATTATCAGTAGGTATTCTAGGTATGCACTAATAATATAAATAAACTCCGCCGTATAATCAAATATATTAACATATCTATTAGTAGCTTTTTTCCTTAAAGTATATTACTAATATAACAAAACTATAGATAATTATTTGCTAAAGATTACTCCATATATATGATCCATGCATTGGCTAGTAGTATTGACCATGCGGATGATGGTATTGTTTTAAAGACAATGTTGCTTTTTTAGTGATAAAATTTTATCAATAAAAAATCCATTATCGTATTACAAAGGCAAAAAATATTATAAAATTGCCATATTTATATTTGAAATAATTATATATCATGTAAATGTCAATCAATACCATGCAGCGTGAACCACAATCATTGTGGTTCACACTGCATGGTATTTCAGAACTTAATTTTTACAACTAGGGTTAGTGCTATTTTACAAAGAGAGAGTAATGTTACAAAAATTAAGCTGTCGTGGTTATCCCGGGTTCCAGTCACCCTTACAACCCATAATTACTAATTACCATATGTATTGAAAGGACTACCACTCACCACAAACTACTCCGTCTGCGTCTATCTTGGGCAAACGCAGTAGTTTTCGCAAGTATTGTTTTTTAACAAATTGCCATTTCATATTTCAACTAATTCAATTAACAATGGACAAAGTCTGCAGTCTACAGTCTCATATCAAGCCAATGAGTCCTGCTCGCAAACCACAAATAATGTATAGGTAGGTGTAGTATTTCGGCCATGGATTATTTTAAAACACCAACTGGTTAATTATGAAATTAAGTTGTCAGGAAGAGGGGGGCTAATTTAAGAGGGGAATTGTAGTTCGTGGGATACGGTAGTTCCGTGCTTTCCTATTCGTCACAACCTTACCTAACCTCGTTATTTTCTTCCCCCCGCTCTGTTTTAATACATGTCAATTTATGCCAGACAAAGTACACTAATGACTTTCATGAAACATTCAACATTCATGAAAACAACACGCAAAGTAAAACAGAACTGAAAAGATGCCATGGTATGACGATTGGTAAAAGTACGTAAACAGAATGAACTCCTTGAAAGTATCATTAATCAAAAAATAGTTGGACTTATATTATAGTAATTTAATGTTGTTTTAAAAGCAACCACAAATCATCGTGGCTCATACATAGTGTTATGTTTTCATTCAATTTTAATAACGTATTTCAAAATAAAACGCTAACAAAAATATAGCTGAATATTTCTAAAGACTTCATTTTCAAAGTTATTTCGAGTGGTTGGTGCTCGTAATATTCACTAAAGGCAAGACTTAGGTTGAAAGTTGAAATATATATACCTGTCTAGGGTTTTAATAATGTGTGTCTCCTGCATTTTTTTAGTATTGCTACTTGCTAGTCAGGTCTGTCTCGGGTGGGAATTGAAAGATGTGTTACATTTGGAGAAAGATTGCTATATAAGGCTGATCTTCCAAGAAAACACTTTCATCGACACACTGGGAGATTCATTAATTAAGCAAATGCAGGAGATTGACACCCCTTTTACATTCACAAATTTGAAGATGCATGGAAATCTTAAATGGTGCCAGGAAAATTTGGTACTTTTTAAGGGATATGATCGTGGTATTCACCATTGCATGGTCAACTTGTTAAAAGTGAATTTACCATCTTTCTCATCTCCCAATCTCTTGAGCCGTTTCCTTTGTGTGTCAAATATTGTGGTTAATTTCAACCCAAACGTTTTTATGGATATCATGCTGATTCATTACATGAGCGAGACTTTTAAGACTCAAAAACAGAGATCTGATGATAGCGTAGAAGATTTTTGGCAGGAATCGTATAATGTTGGGGAACAATCTTCAGTCTATGTCCTTGTCGATAGACCTGTTTTTGAGTCGGAAAATGTAAAATCCAATTTCTTTGATTTACCAATAAAAAGACACCAAGATGCCAACAATTTACATCGACTATTTTTGACCAAACCCTGGTTCTTACTATCCGTATCGAATAAAGAAGAAGCAACTGTTTATTTCGTCTGTCCGGAGTTCTATTTGATTCCCAAAAAATCTAACTTCTTCGTACAATTTGTGTTTAGTTTACTGCTGCTGTGTTCCGAAAAGAATTGCTTGCGGGAGCATCTACATCAACAGGCAATTAAAATGTTCATTCGGGTAAGCAGTTGGGCCAAAAATTTTGGTGCACAGGTATACGAGGAAAATAATTCATTCGGGGATAACAAACGCCAATATTGTGGCAAACCCCTTCGGAATGTCTATTTTACATCACCATCATCATCTTTTTACGAAGATGAAAGCCCCTCTGTTCCAATTTCTTCAATAATTTTCCAAAATTTACCAAATGTCTCTCTCCTGTTCGGAAAAGAATGGAAATGCTTTGATCAGGTCATCCCGTCATTTATAGTATATCTTTCTTTCCAAACATATACACTTGATGTAGAGCTCTTTAGTCTTTCTGGTCCTTACAAATCTGCAACACCAACAACAGTGGAGTCCTTCAATTTTATTTCGTGTGTCGTTCTGGAGGACGAAAGTCTTTCTTTTTATGGATACATTCGACCATTTCAAGGTTATTCGTGGATGGGCATCATCATTTCAGTTGGATTGGCAGTTGCCTTTCTGCACGGAGTCACATTTTGCAAAAGAGAGAGGAGCAACCCATTCATCCTTATCATCTGGGCCTATTTGGTGAAGAACTGTTCTTCACTACCAGCAGAGATCAAAAAGACCCTCTGGATTAAATTAATAATTGCGCCAATGTTGCTGATGTTCATAGTGCTATCAAATGGCTACGAGGGAATTGTCATTTCGGATTTAGTGGAACCTCGCCCTGTGAAACGAATTGAATCCATTCAGCAATTAGCCAATCTTTCTGAAATTGATGCTTTAGGTGATATAACTTGGACGACTGATTTATATCCGTTTGAATTTTTAAAACCTATTCAAAGTTTTATTTTAGAAGCTTATTATTGTGAAAAAGTGAACAAATCGTTACATGAGACAAATATTTGTCGACCTGACAATGGGTCTATCCATTTTGAAAACGAAACTTCCAGCACAATAGTGGCTGCTATTAAATTTTATAGCAATCTACTTTCAATAAAATCAAATAGTAGAATGAGCTCTTTTTTTGTACTGTCCAATTTAATTGAAAAATATTACTCCAATGAGCTTCGGTCTACAGAATTTAATGTGATTCAAAACATCTATAAAGCCGTTGACTTTTATCCTGACTTTCCATTCACGACTCCCCAGCAATGGATTTCGAGATGCAATAATTCTGTCCTCATTCTGCGAAGTTCCCGTCTCCATAGACTTCTAAATGACTCTCACTGGAATCCACAGAGTGGAGGAGTTCAACCAATCAAGAAATTGTATCACGGAACAAATGAAAACTCCTTTCTCAACATCCCTGTCTATACTAACATAAGGACCTCTGAAATTCCAATGCTCACGTCCTACCTACGCCAACAATTGTTTGCTGTGGTTCAATCGGGTCTTTTTCATGCATGGCTGGAACATTTCAAAACCCGAAATTTTACCAAGTGTAGAACGTGCTGGGAAAGAAATCTTCCCCGACTGTTAACATTTTACAACTCCAATATAAGCACGATATTTTATATTTGTTCAAGTTTTGTCATAGTCTCTGTCCTTATATTGTTATTGGAAATTATTTATTATGCAAAAAGTGCAATTTGGGATTTCATTTGCCTTTTTTTGGCATGTAAGCGTTGTTGCAGCTTTAGAAGTTAGTCCAAAGTTCATCCTTACTCTTAATACCTTTATTTCCCGTACATACAATCCATGTGTACATAGCGGAAAATAGTCAATGAGTAAATAAACATCAACGAAACAAAAATTCATGATTCTCAAAAAATATGTCCTACCCACCACTTTTAATATTTTCCTATTTCTTGCCACCGGCAATTTAAAAAGTAATAAACATCAACTGATGCCAGAAACATCCCTGGCCAAAATAGAAGCAATTTATATCAACAAAATCAGAACTATGCTATGCTATAAGCTATGCTATAAGGCTAACAATTTCTTAAAAATAAAATAGCACACAATGATGCACCAATAATTTACATCTAATTGAAACAGTTTCTAATAATATTTTAAAGTAGGTTGTTTACATTTAACAGAAGCAGTGAGCAATAATTGGTGTTTGAATCGTATAAAAAGTACCAAGTGTATAAGAGAACGAATTCAACTAATCCGATTCTAACAAAAATGTAATAATAGTAATAAAGTAATAATATTATGTTCGTTGCATTGCGCTTGATGTCTGTGGTGGAGATGGATGTTCCACCAGGTACTACGGTTTTAATAAGAAAACTTTTATTTTCTGTGCATATTGATTTAGTAGAATGAACATTGATATATCAGTTTTAACCTCTCAGTGTATCAAATATGACCTTTTCCACAACTCCCAAGATTTTTGTCCGTCGTGGTCCCAGTTTAATATATAGAATTTAAATCCATGCATGGATTAATGGAAACAAACAAGTAAAACACAACCAGGAAAAGACACTGAGTATATAGGTAATACTGATAGGTTTATATAAGTAAACAGACAGAAAAGTTTGAGCCACTACTCGGAAGCCCCGTTTAATGACTCCTTAATCCACTTGCTTAATTTATGTCCGACAAATATATGAACTCTGAGAAACAACACGCGAAGCAAAACACAACTGGGAAAAGACGTCAGCATCGTATGATTGGTTCAAATAAGGAAACAGAATGAAGGACATATTTTATTATGGTTACTACTTGAGAGTATCGTTTATCAGAAAATAGTAAGGCTCATATTCAAGTAGGTGATTAATGTTATTTTAAAAGCAACCAAAAATAATTGTGTTTCATTTAAAAAAATTAAGTAGTATTTCAAAACAAATGCTAACATAAATCCAACTCTATATTTCTTTCCATTTTCAACGGTATTTCGAGTGGTTGGTGTTCGTAAATATTCACAAACGGCAAGACTTAGGTTTAAATATATACCTAATTAATAATGTGTGTCTCCTTCATTTATTTAGTAGTGCTACTTGCTAGTCAGGTCTGTCTCGGGTGGGAATTGAAAGATGTGTTACATTTGGAGAAAGATTGCTATATAAGGCTGATCTTCCAAGAAAACACTTTCATCGACACACTGGGAGATTCATTAATTAAGCAAATGCAGGAGATTGACACCCCTTTTACATTCACAAATTTGAAGATGCATGGAAATCTTAAATGGTGCCAGGAAAATTTGGTACTTTTTAAGGGATATGATCGTGGTACTCACCATTGCATGGTCAACTTGTTAAAAGTGAATTTACCATATTTATCATCTCCCAATCTCTTGAGCCGTTTCATTTGTGTATCAAATATAGTTGTCAATTTCGACCCAAGAATTTTTATGGACATCATGCTGATTCATTACATAAGTGAGACTATTAACACTCCAAAACAAAGATCTGATAAGAGTGCAAAAGAATTTTCAGGAATCGTATAATGTTGGGGAACACTATTCCGTCTACATCCTCGTCAATAGACCAGTTTCGGAGTCGGAAAATCTAAAATCCAATTTCTTTGATAGACCGACAAGAGAACTAGACCCCAACAGTTTACATGAACTATTTTTGACCAAACCCTGGTTCTTACTTTCTATATCGGATAAAGAATCGACGATTTATTTCGTCTGTCCGGAGTTCTACTACAATCAAAAAGAATCCTATTATTCCTATTTCGACGTACAATATAGGTTTATTTTAGTGCCGGTTTGTTCCCGAAACAATTGTTTGCAGAAGCATGTACATTTGCAAGCAATAAGCATCTTTATTCGGAGAAGCAGTTGGGCTAAAAAATTTGGTGTGGAAATATTCGAGGAAAATAATTCGGTAGGGGATAAACGCCAATATTGTGGCAAACCCCTTCGGAATGTCTATTTTACATCCTCATCCACTTTTTACGACGACGATAGCCCCTCTGTGCTTCAATGATTTTCAATTTACCAAATGTCTCTTTAGCGTTTGGAAAAGAATGGCAATGCTTTGTTGAGTTCATCCCGTCATTTAGTGTATATCTTACTTTTCAAACATATACACTTGATATAGACCCCTTTGGTCTTTCTGGTCCTTACAAATCTGCAATATCAACAACAACAGAGTCCTTCAATTTCATTTCGTGTGTCGTTCTGGAGGACGAAAGTCTTTCTTTTCGTGGATATATTCGGCCATTTCAAGGTTATTCGTGGATGGGTATCATCATTTCAGTTGGACTGGCAATTGCTTTTCTGCATGGAGTCGCATTTTGCAAAAGAGAGAAGAGCACCCCATTTATTCTGATAATCTGGGCCTATTTGGTGAAGAACTCTCCCTCATTACCAACAAATGCCAAAAAGATCCTCTGGATTAAATTAGTAATTACGCCACTGTTGCTCATGTTCGTAGTTCTGTCGAATCATTCTCAATTCAATCAATTCGTTCTCAATCAATTCAATCACCTTTTCTAGTTTCTTTCTATTTAATGAGACATGTATTTATTAAATTAAACATTTTCATGTTACCCCACCAGCCATTCAATTAGATAAAAATACCATCCAATTTTAAGGTCTGTGGAAGGACTGGAATACTTTATTATACTGAACTGACCAGTATAATAAAATATTTCTTAATGTTCGCAATTTCCTTTCTCTAACTAACATGTTGGCTTCATTTTCTCTTTTCTCGCAATGTATGGTACACGTTGTTTGTACATAAAACCTGCAAACAAAGAGGTGAATTTCGGTGGCATATTCAATGACGAAACATTCTTCAACACATTTATCGGTCACAATTACAAAGAGAAATTTAAACCCGGAATTGATTTTCAGAACGAATGTGATACGAATTCAACATGGAAGAATATTCAAAAGTTGGGAAATGTAGACGTTGCATTCATACAAAACAAATTTTCATCGTGTTATGTGGAATACTGTTTGATTTTAGAAGATTTTGAAACTGGGAAAAAAAGTTGGATTCGCTATAAATCCAATGTTAAGGACTTTAATTGAAAACCCTGATTATAGAGTAATCTTTTCTCCATTTCAAGATGAATTGGTAGACTTGTTGCTGAATGATTTTCAGGGATCATTTTTTTCAGCCAAGCTGTTCTTTGCGAGATTTGATATGTATAATAATTATTTTTCTTTTATTTACTGTGCTCATTGTGTAAATACAATGGCAATTAATTTAACAAATGTGGATGACACATTACAACTAAATGAGGTTGAAAAGCTGTGAAAAAAATTATATGCATCAGGCCTCAATTGTGTTCAGCATTTACGGTGAAAAATATATGTACCAGGAGAGAAAATGTCATGTTATGTCTTCCCTTGAAAAGAATAGTACACACCTTTCAGAACAACTTTGTGTTACTCAAGAATTGGCTGATAAATTGAATTTTTCCATTGCTAATCTGGAAGAATTTGGGATGAAGCATGTAATTGGATCCACTTGGTTTGTTTTAAAGCATAAAATCAGCAGCACGAATCATTATTGAATTTATTGTATAATCATCAATATTACAGATTCCCAGGGGGATTAAAAATAAATGCCTACTCATATACAGTCTTCACGCACAAGAAAACTTCAATTGGTCACTGATTTTGGAACCAATGGATCAGAGTTCTTGGATGTAGTGTGCATTTTCAACATTTGTGCTCACCATTCTATTTTCATTATCCCTTCACCCCTATTATAATACTTTTGTTACCAACAAAACGTATCATTGGTGTACCAGGAAATCCTTGATATCATTTTGGTGGTTAAAAACAGGAAATAATCTTTTTTTAATTATGTCCGCACTTTTAGAACAAATTGGATATTGACCACAATTATTATTAGTAGTGGTTACAAAGGATTTTTTTCATTGCCAGGGAACAAAAAAGCAATTGCTTTTTTACGTAAAAGGAAAAAAGCAATGCTTTTTTCCTTTTTCCTTTTTAAAATTAAGCAGTATAATAGACACATCTGTCATAAACGTTGAATAGCACCAATAGGTTGCAAATAAATAATAATTACATTATTATAATCATTGGGACTTTTCCATTGTCGGGTAATTTTTTGGAAATTAACGTTACATATTCTCGAGAATAACACAATAAAAACATTAATTAAAATGAATTAATGATTTTATTATGTTATCCTCGAGAATCTGCATCTGTAATGTTAATTTCCATGAAATTGAATTATCATTCTCAAAATATTGAATAGTCTGTATGAAACAGAGGGATATAAATTTTATATTGCCTAATTCTATGGCGTGAACAGAATAAGCTTACAATATGTTATTTTCTGCAAGCCTTCCAGTGAGGCTATGATAAAGCTAATCAAGAATTAGAAATGTTTACAAAATGAGTAAATGTTCAATAGTTTCGAAAATCGTTATGGATAGTATGCAATAGTCCCACAGATCCTGTCTACTTGAGGAACGGATGCGCTACGTATTAGCTTTATTAGAAAAAATGCTAAAGATTAGAGGCTATACTGGAGTCAAAAATAATGCTTGATAATTTCAGAAAAGAAGTAACCTGTATAGTAATAGGGGTTTCGATCTTTCCAGAAGTAGCTTAGTATTTTTTTAGGTCCTATAAGTTTCTAATACTTAGAATTTTTCTTAAAAGAAATGAATGACCTCTAGGTAATGTTTTTAGGAAGACTTTTGTGATGTATTACATGAAGTTAACTACTGGCCTACCTTTTTAATGGAAATCGCAGGAAAAGGTCCCTATATAATCTAAGTACCTAGTCTACTTTATTTAATAATTATTGGTGCATAAAAGTGTACGCATGCATTACCAATAGCTATTATAATATAAGCAGGGATACTCATAAGTTTATACGCTAATGACTCCAAAGCCAGAACAGATAGAAATATACTTATCGTAGAATAATCTTTAAGTTAGAATCTCAGCTTTCCAGCAATGTGATTCTGAATTTGAATTTGAATTTGGCTTTATTAGAGTGACTGGTCGACCATTCAACAGAACATAAAATGTTAACAATCAAAATCAGTAGCACATTCGCCACTGCTCTTCCCCGACTGTCACTAACTTCTATTGTTTCTATCTGTTCTGGCTCTGGAGTTATTAGCGTATAAACTTTATTATTGGTAATTCGTACACTTTAATGTACCAATTATTAAATAAAATAGACTTGGTACATACATTATGGACAATAGTTAATAAATAAATGCTATTGTAGTACTACTATTAAGTGGAATTCTGTGTTAAAGTATCTAGTTTAAAATACATCAGTGTTTCGGACAATTGTTAAAAAAGGAAAAAGGTTTCCTTTATTAGAATTTGTTACCTTGCTTTTATATAAAAAAGATGGAATGGGGGAATTACAAGAGCGTATTGATTCGTCATGGAACTGAATATCACTGACAGGCTGAAAGCTCATGGGAAATATTATTGTGTAGGTTTGTTTTATTTGGAATTGTTTAGGAAAGGTTTAATTCCTCATGGGTTGATGCTGTGTAAAAGATAGAAGCGAAGGTGGGAATAGCTATGCATAGACAGAGTAGGCATGCTTGTGTAAAAGTACCGTATGCTACTAAAATGCATGTAACTACTACGGTTTAAATACTTTTTATAATGTATGATATTTTGTGTTATATAGCTATAACTAATACCAATATATATAATTGGTAATGACAATTCTAAAGGAATAGAAATGTTATGTTGCTGTATTTATCAATTTAACTATCATCTTACCCCACCTTCATGCCTACTGAATACATTATAATTAGGATAATACAAATTGGATTAGTAAAATGAAGCAAACAAACATAGTCAAACGATAATAGCTCGTATAATTCACAGCCAACATATCAACGAACCACTGCGATGTATATACGTCAATTAATGCATTATCTTTTGAGCAATACAAATTGTTTGTAGGTTTTTTGTATTAGTCATTGAAATGAAGCATTTTGATCTATTGGTTTTCGTATGCAATATAGTTTTCATTTTTAGTGAGCTGAACCGAGCAAAAACATCTTTGTGAAATCCATAATTGCTACAATTACAATTTTAACATTGTCTATTGGAGCCAACTTTGTTCGCTTAGAGTACAATCTTGCTGCAAACAATAGCAATACAAGAACTGAAAGACAATCTTTGTCTCCAGTGTCAAAGAGGCGCACTAAGCAAGTGTGGCTTGAAATTGTGGTGACAGAAACCGAATTGTTACAAAATTGGAATCGATTCCAGAGTCACAAGTATAAAAGTTTTTTCGTAGAGTATTTCATTTGTGCTACTGGTGGTAAAAAGTGTCCTGTGCAATTAAAATGTAAAACGGTTGGGGTACACTCCAGAATATATTACATAAATGATCAGCAGCACAAGCATCATGATAATGATCACGGCCTTTCAAGTACACAAAGGTCTATCATACGGGAATTGCTACTTGAAAATAGTGAAATAAGCCCAAATGCAATTATATTAACTTTGAAATCAAAACTATAAAAAATGGATATTAAAACGTTCATTAAGTACTTCAAGGAGAACTGGCTTGAGAAAAATTGCAATTGGTACGAAGGAGTTGCCCATTACCTCCCATCGACAACTAACAGCCTGGAAAGTACAAACCGGGTAATTAAAGACAGCTGTACTTTAAGAAAGAGAAAACCGTTAGGTATGCATAC
>JAAAYG020048106.1:0-11750 GCA_009936455.2 Tomocerus minor
TGGCATGAGAGTAGAGTGAAGTCAAAATGGTATGCAATGCACTTAGGAAATCAATATTAGGGGTGTTGCATATAGACCTTAAAAAGCTGCACAATTTTCATGTGTATGTCCCTGTAAGTGATCCCCAGAGGCCCCAGATTTTTTCTTGAAAAAAATGGAATACATACGGAGTTTGACCAAAACTTGATTTCAAAAATCGTTTTGGGGAACTTGGCCGGGATTTCACAACTTTTGAAAATTTGGAAAAAGAAGAAGTTGAATATATTTTGAAAAAAAAATTGCATGTTGTATGTTTTTTTATTTTTTAGAACATAATTTTAAAAAAATGGGATTTTCGATTTAGTCGTTTCCAGACGGCCGATTGACCATAACCTTACCCATTTAGCGTTTTATAGTATAATGAGCAGATTTCACGCAAACATGGGTTTATGGGTTTTCACCAGCACGGAATAAAATATCCTTATTGATGTGCAGTCAGTCATCTCTGAGCTGCTGTGCGCGTACGACACTAATCCAAAATAATAATAGCTATAATACTTTATATGAATTGAATTTAGAGACTTTCGCAATAGCTGAAAACGAATAAAATTCTCATTTTAATGTTGCACAGCACCTACAAACAAACAATTTTTGCGTACCATTGCACTGAGGCACCCGGTAACTCAGGTATTAAGACATTTCTTCGGCTGCACTCCGCCACGCTGACTGTATCTCGAGATTGGTATATCAAGGATACTTTATTCACTTTCAACGATGACGGAAACTGCTAAATCAATCTCTTTTAAGATCTCGCATCTTCCTAGGTGCGCGCGCGCTGTATCTCGAGATTGGTAGGTTTTACATCAACAAGAATATTTTATTCGTTTTTAGTGATGGCCATACAGCCTAAAATCCAATAATGTTTCCTAACATATCCTCATCTTAAAGACTAGAGCTGCGCGCGCACTGTAACTCTTGATTTGTTGTAGTCGTTGCAGTATTGAAGAGGAATATTGGGGAGGTTGTGTAGGCCTTAAAAATTAATATTAGTTTTTGCAAAGATGTAGGTGAGATACATTCATTTTGTACACTTTTGTAGCCTTTCTACTATGAAAATTTTAAATAAAGTTACCACAAGTAAAAATTTGTAGAGTTACCGCTGTTACGACAATGCGAAATGGTAATCGGGAGTGCGGCCACTGTTTTCCATGGCAATTGTTTACAAGTTTACGGAATTCTCCACAAATTTCGCGAAGTTAAAGAATTGTTGTTTTCCCAATTTAAGTACGTCAATCGTTAGATAATTTTATTTTCCACAAAGGAAATAATTTCAAAATTGTTGATGAGTAGCATTTCTTTCAAAGCCATTGCTGTCCCTGTCCATTGATATAATCCATTAGCTTTAGAAAATTAGCAGTTTTCATAAATTACTTAATGTAGATTATTCTAATATAAAAATGGTTATTGCGTTAATAATTGTCATTTATAAATGTGCATCTTTTTCTGAGGATTCTATTATTCTTTGTAGTTGGAAGCTGGGGATATCATTCTTGCGATCAACGAAAGGGAGGTTGTTAAACTGAGCACAAAAGAGGTGCTAAAATGTCTGAGACTTAGCGGGGACATCGTACACATCAAGTATAAACGAGGTAAGAAAGTAAACACGAACATCAGAATGTATACATTCCCACAATATACTACTATTACTATTACCATTAGACCCGATCTCGTGGAGCGTTCTGTCGCCGCTTCGCTACCGCTATGTTACCCATAGAATAACTAAACGCTGCGCGATTGATGCTACCGCTGGATTTGAATGTGAGGAGGCAGGGCAGGTATTCATCTTCAGGCAAATTCTGCTAGATTTACTGTGAGGGTCCACCCTCAATGAATTTCTGGGAAAATTGACGCACTCGTATATACCAAAGACATAGGACAGTTGATGTATAGGGCATGGGCCATGGGCTGCATACGATGGAGGAGGAGGAGCCAGAGAAACATTTCTTCTTGAATTCGTCGGGATTTTTGGTAGAAAGTATAATTCGAAATCATCAGGATCTCGCCATTACTAGTGGTAGAAAAGACATCTAATTTCTAGCTGGAAGTCCGGTGATTCCACTTCCATTCCACGTCGAAACTCGACGCGTACACGTAGATATCGTATGGATTCATTACGAATTCGACATCGACGTTCAACGATTGTGTGGATTCACTTCAAATTCCAGATACATTTAGTGCTTTTAAAAATGCTTTTATATGCTCATTTTAGGAAATATATTTATATGGAATATAATATGTATTTAATAATTAATTGGTTTCACTATGAAATTCAATGTTAGGTAGAAGCAGTATCAGTATTTTTATACTATTATCCTAACAATTTATTAGAAGTACAATAGTACTATTTTAATGTACCGTTTCATTAACTATTAAAATGAACAATAAGTGAGCGTTATTTCGGTAAGCAGTTGACCGATCGCACCCATTTTGAATAGGGTTCGTCATAGGCCCATATGCTATGTTATGATTAGTTTGGTCAACCTCCGTCAATTCGTTCAAGAGTTATCGTGCTAACAGAACAGACGTACGGACGGACAGAATGTGCGATTCTATAAGGTCTCTTAGAGCGAGCTATAAAGGTGGTTGTAACCCCATTGGAAATCATATAAAAAATTTTCATCGTAACTGCCAATCAGAGGAACGTATTTTAAATAAATTGGCCAATAACAGGCACTGAAATAGCAGGTTGCGAGGCAAAACCGCATATGAATGTGAAACTGACAGTACTGTACTATCGGTCGAATTCTGCATCGCTACTTGGAACTAGACTTGACTCGGTTTCTAACGACCACAAGGGACAAAGTGACATTCTAAGTCAAGCTCGCCTTAAGAAAGTACATAGCAGCCTCAATGACTTCTACTAGCTATCAAAATTGATCTTATTTTTTTGGCAAACAGCTTCATCTCCTACAGTTTTGGAGCTAGAAAAACAATGTTAACAGAAAAACGGTAGTGCAAATGTTCCTCTACAGATCACCGACATAATGTTTCCCATTTCCATCTCTTGTTTTGAGATATACATAGCAAAATTGAGATAAAAGAGGTTGTATTTTCAAATGAGAGGTGAAAATAGAGAATAGAAGAACTCGACCGCGAGAGTTTATGGAATCGCACATTTTGTCTGTACGTTCGTATAGGAATTACTGTCGTATAGAAAAACTATGCAGAAAGTAATCTCAAAAAATCGGGAACAATTGTCCCGATGGCGAGTTGTGGTTTTTTTGTAACGGCTCAAACAACGGAGTAATAAATCCTTTCGTCCAAACTACATGCATTTCTCCTTTTCCACAAAAAAAATTAAGCTTGTAGACATTTTTTCGGGAAAATCCCTCTGTACAGGAAACGCCTATATTTTAAAAGACATTACAACCCCCAAAGGTTGAGAAATACGCGTTTTACGTATCACTGATGTAACCTCAAGTGACTTACCAATTCAAACTTTTTCATTGCTTACAGATCCTCATGTGGTGAGTCGTGTGCGCCAGTTTCTATCCACACCACATTACTTAGAGGGCCAGGAAAACGTACATCAACATTACCAACAGTCTTCTCCTCATAAACAGCCAAATGTTCACTCATCAAAAATAAGCCAAATCCCTGTGTATCAGAATTATCATATTTCGCCTTTAAACTCGCCTACTGCTCGTGCTTCTTCAACAACGTGCTTCATCAAGTCTCCAGTGGGTTATCCTCTCCTAGGGGAAGGACACTCTAACCATATTACATTTTCCGACGACCTATTCATTAATCATAGCCACCACCATGGCTCAATAAAAAACAGCTCAAATATTCAACAATATAGTTATCACCAGCAGCAAAACAGTTTTCAAACTGAACCGACAGTCTATGACAGTTCGGTTCTTCAGTCAGTTGTAGCGAAGAATGGGCGCAAAAATTGTGAAACGTTTGTGATGACTGGTGATGCAATTTTAAATTTATCGAGAAACGACTCGAACGATTCCTACCGACCAAGCCCGACTAAAACTACGTCTAAGCTAACGCCGATGCCTCAAATGCCAGTTTTTGTGGAAAGAGAAAAGGATCTTCAAAGAAGATTGCAGATGGAAAAAGAAATGGCAAGAGAACAAGAGAGGGAACGTGAGAAAGACAGATCTAAATCGGACCCGATATCACCTCCGTTGCCTCCTCCACCCCTTCCTGATGAAATGATGACCAAAGACTCCTCTAGGCAAAACTCTATCTCAAATAAAAGTGATAATTTACCACCGCCTCCTCCCCCGGAAAATGATTCCAATTCCCTGAAAAACGGTCACGAGCCAAGACTGACCCAGATGGATATCGAAGGATCTCGGATTCACGACGATAGATGTAATTTATTAATCAATAATAATGGGGAGTTGCATAATGGCAACGTTGTAAATAATAACTGTAACGATGTAAGTAGTGTTAATCATAATAACGAAGATACGTCAATATCATCCTCAGTTATGAGTGATAGTGCCGATGATGAACTTGGGGAGCCGGAAGGGGACGAGGATGTCAAAAAAATGATAGGAATAGATGGCAACATTCAAGCGGATCTAAATCGCATAGTTCTCAAAGTGGAAGCTAAGAGTAAAGAACAGGAGGGAAAGGAAGACGTGGAACTGTCGTCGGAAAAAGCGTCTTTGCCGGAAAAAGAAAGGTAATTCGGCAATTTTAACAGAAATGGTAAATTGTTGAATTCAATATTACCAGCAGCAGCAGACATTCGAATTCCCACCTGCACGCAGGCAGGAATATCTGCTCCAATTCTTACCCGGGGTCTGGCCGGAGCAGCCGCCGCGCTTCACAGGCTATTTATATTACATGATGTTAACAAATGTACTGAGTTGATTGGGAATATTTTTAAAGTTGTAGGTCAATTACTTTTTTGACAAATAGGGTCTATTCCCTAAATTAGGCACACTTACCCCAAAATGAGGTTTTAAAAATCTTAAATGATCAACGTTCCTGATATAAACAAGGATGCTGAGTTGATTGGCGTTAATTTCAGATCTCTTAGATCTAGTAAGGGTAAAATGACTTGTAAAGAGTAGTATTATGTTATAGCAGTTATTGTTATGGATGGTGCATTCAGTTTGCTCTTCGGCGTTTGCAGACATTGACACATGTTAAGCAGAAGTCGACAAGATCGAGCATGGAGTGCTAGTATTTAAAACGTTCATATTATCATCCTCACACGTCTCAGTTCAGGGTCCATTTAGTACGCCGTGGTCCAAGATTCACAGCTTACACGTTACGCACAGTAAATATTGAGGAGGAGAAACGCTGCAATCCATCCTTCTCCAATCGCATGCCAGATTTCCCTAATGCAAATGAGTCCCCGAAGAAATAACGTTTTATAGGATTTGGCACAAAAGAGTGGAAAAACCAGGAATTTTTCCAATAATTTAACCTAATGGCTCACTTCACGCCATCAAAAGAGTTTCTCCATCTCGTAAACACCACCCACCCCCAGCCAACATGCAGCAAAGTTCGTGGAGATTTTTGAAAATGTAAAGTGGGTGTGTCGAAAATCCACCAATGACGTCATTGGAGGGTTTTAATAAACCCGATTTTGATAGTTAGGATCAAACTAGTAACGAGTTGGCCAAGAGCTAAGGCTATATGTATTTTTCCAACTTGTTCCGATTTAAAGCATCAATTATTTGCAAATATTTTAAGGATCCATTCCATCGTGAGTAAGCTTTCGAAAATAATAAAATTTTGACCAGTGGATGTGGAAACCTTTCGTCACTTCCCGATATTACAGACCTATTCATTACCATCTGCAAGATAATCGAGCAAAATTCCGCAATCTAAAAAGTTAGCTAGTGCCCGTTGTGCTGTCATCAAGAACAATAGTTATGTCTGATGCGCTTTGATTTGTACTTCCGGTCAAGTACGAGGCAAATTTGACAATAATTTATATTTGAAGAAGTTCCTCCAGAACTCTTTCAATCAGGCAAGACACACGGAATCGATTTCAATGAAAATTACACCATTAAAATCATAGAAATATTATCTGCTTATTGGTCCATTCGAAATTTCGGATAGATGTCTGTTTTTTTTTAAATATTAAAGCAATGAAATGTTAAAATTTATCTAAAATACGTTAAAGTAGAGCAACAATTTATCCGCGAAAGGTCCAAAATTTAGATCATTTTGCTAAGATTTTATTGGTGTAGTTCTCATTAAAATCAGTTCCATGTGTCTTGCCTCATTCAAAGAGTTCTGGAGGAAGTTCTTCGAAAATATATACTCGTCAATTTGCCACCTACTTGACACATCAAAGCGTATCAGACATTTGAAGTTGCAACCTACGAAATTTTATTTTAATAAATATTGATACATTATATGAAAGTTGGAAATTATTTTGCAAGATACTCATTCACTAATCAAGAAATTTTTCATCCAAGAATGATTAATTTTATGTATAGATACTGTGAATATATCCTCCTCAACGGAAGTCGAGGTACCATTGCCGAAGAGGAGAGAAGTATCCGAGAAGATTATAGCAGGGGTAGTGATCGTCAACAAATTAGCTTTCAAATTGGGAAAGGTGCTGAAAAACCCATTTTGAAGCCATGTAGTGGAAATCGATCGGATGTCGAGGAAGACAATGATTTGGGTACTGGAAGCGAGGGAGAAAATGAGGTAGAAGACTCAAATTCCGAATTAGGAATAGTTGGTGCTGGAGGTGAACTGTTGTCAAGCAATGGATTAGGAGGGGGCAGCGGAGGAAGTGGGGGAAGTTTTAGTGGAGGTGAATCCGATTCTTCTGACGTTGAGTCTATGCGTGCTCCTGTTGTCAAAGCAGTCGATTTACCGTCAGCAGAGCGTCTTGCCAAAAGATTGTACACATTGGACGGATTTAAGGTGTCAGATGTTTGGCGGCAATTGAGCAAGTCGAACGACTTCAGTAGAGCTGTTGCCACCGAATACTTAAAGTTCTTCGACTTCGAAGATCAGCTTTTAGACGTGTCTTTGAGAAATTTTCTAGCTGTGTGCCCCCTAAGAGGTTCATATTGTATTACATTTAACTGATGTATTCTTAATTATTTGACAATCTTTTTTTGGCAGTCTATTAATTTCCTATACTTCATGGAATTACAGGTGAAACTCAAGAAAGAGAGCGAGTCCTCTCGTACTTTTCGACGCGTTATGTCGAATGCTGTCCGATTGTATTTGCTTCTCAAGATAGCGTTCATACGTTGACTTGTGCGCTTATGCTCTTGAACACGGACATTTATTCTGGAAGTCGTAGCGGTAGGAAAATGACTTGCACTGAATTTGTCGAAAACCTTTCCGGTTTAAATGATGGCACAGATTTTCCCAAAAATATTTTGAAACAACTTTATCACTCCATTAAATCGCAGCCGTTGGTTTCCCCGTTGTAAGTCAAATGATTAATTTTCATTCGTATGAGCTCTCCTTTTTGACTAATATTTGAAATTAATATATTACAATTAAACTACTGACATTCTAGAGATGCAGAGGATGAAGAGTCAAACAGGGACATATTACCAATGGAACCGCCTGTATCGACTCCAAGCATGGAATTTAAGCGTGGTTATCTTATGCGGAAATCCACTTTTGAAATGGGGGGGAAGAAAAGTAAGCCTCCCAAATCATAGCCAATAATATTATTTAATGTCTTCCATTCCTAATTTTGTAAATGTACCAACTAAGCAAGGGTTCAAATTCCACCAACGTAAATATAATAGTAGTATTATTTAATAATTGATGTGTAATTCCCATTTCAGCACCTTTGGGGAAACGATCATGGAAAATGTATTTTTGTCGTCTCAAAGAACTGATTTTAGTTTTATCTCATGACGAAATGAGTAAACCATCGATACAAAACACTGTTCCCATAAAACTTCATCATGCGTTTGCAGCAATGGCTACTGATTATCGTAAAAGACAACATGTGTTTCGTCTTATAACAGCAGATCGATCTCAGTTTCTTTTTCAATCCAGTGACACAAGAGAAATGAATAGTTGGATCGAGATGATAAATTGGAATGCTGCGAGACATTCGTCACCAGCATTGGAAGCTCCATGCAGCAGCTCGGGTAGGTACGAAAGGCCTCTTTTACCCTCATCTGTAACTAGAATACCCTCTAGGGATCAAGTCATTGCACACCAATCTGCTCTTGCAAGGTGGGAAGAGGAACTCGAAGAATTGGTACACAAATAATATTATAAACTTCAGAATATTGGATTTAATCTAACTTTTAAAGACGTGAAATTATGACATGGTTTGAATTGTATAGAATCAGTCTCGGAATAACAAAGGGTCTTCTGTAAATAACAAGAGGGACTACAAAGAAAAAATCACATTCTTCCAGTTTGAGATTCGACGCTACCGCTCTTACATTGAAGTGCTGGACAAGCGCGCCACAGAAATTAGTGGAATGGAAGGACCTAGCGATGATCTTGTCGAACTACAAGTGTTACCGAATCCCCCGTCAATATTAATGGAAATCGACGAATCTTCGTAGGCGCTAGGCGCCGATGACAATTTTAACCTACGTTATAACTCTAGGATGTGCTTAAATAGTGAGAAGAGAAATTCATTTTTTACTTTTTATTCTCGAATGTATTGTTGAACGGAACAATGCAACAACTACAGACTTATACTGATCGATCACTGATAGATATAATATTATACATTATATGCTTGTAGATAATAATAATTTCTTTTAGAACATAAACTGATATGGCGAGAAAAATATGAGTTGAATTAGAGTTAGTTTTTCTGTTTATACAGTATAGAAACACAAATAATATAATCTTTACTAATCCAACCAAAGCTTAGATCTGAGGCTTCCCAGCGACTGTGACAGGCTCATGGAAAAATCGTAGGGATACAGTCTAAATTCCTGGGATACCACCCACACATTATTGCTCGTAAGATCTGCGAAACGGATTTAGTTTAGTTATCTAAAGAATTTTGTCTACATTCATGCCAAAATAAATATAGCCATTATTGGCATAAGCGCATGGTTATTCTAGTATACGCTTAAACGTGTGACGCCTCACTGGTCAACTGACAAGAGGAAACCCAAGGAGCATGGGCCGCTTATCTGGGTTTGCCTTGGTTCTCATCCTCCTTCGTGACGTAAGGTGGGTTCAGCAGACAGTTTGTCAACAAAATGCACGGATATTTATAAGGGACATTTTTGGCTCTGGAAAGATTTCCAATAGGAGAATTAGTCTAAAACGTTCGTTATGAATATTCGAAAATTTTGGTGACAAACAGTCTACTTAAATAACCCTTTTGATCCGATTCCACGAAGGAGGGAGAAAACTAAAGCAAACCAGACAAACGGTCGATGCTCCTTGAAGAAACCTAAATTTTCAACTTCTTGTATGTAAGGTGAACAGGATTTTGTCACGGGTACGTGTTTAGATATCTTACACAGTATATACTATTTTTTATTTATATAAATTATTTAAAATTACCAATTGTATGTCTGTAGTCAAAAATATCTATTTAAATTCTTTTACATAGGACGTTATTTACTAATCCCAGTAATTCTCTAATGTTTTAGTTTAAGAGGGTGTCTTCGCAAATGTTCAAAATGTTCCTTTCTATAACTATGATAGAGATTTTTTGATAATTTTCTTCGCATTACATTTAAGTGTTGTTAGTTAACGAACTATCTAATGGGAACCCATATTGCAGCGCTACTTCGTGTTTTGATAATTCATTAACGGCTTACTATTTTTTATGTCTATGATAGAAAATGGGTATGTAAATACCGTAAGTGTAATACGCGTTTTTAATTCTTTTCAAAAAATGGAGTTTGGCTATAAAAACAGAAAACGTCAGCGGTGTCCCAATTTATTCAGTAAAGTCAAAAACAAATATTGTATCCAATATATATAGATACATATTCGAAAATTAATTACAAACAACAGACAACCGGTTTAGTAGTTCCCAAGATTACCATTTCGCAATGGCGACTATTGCTGACGCTCATGACAAGTTTCGCATAAGCGTCATCATACGTTCACGATTTCACCCATTTTTAATTGACAGTCGACGAATGCTATGTAAATAAATGTTCACTATTTTGTATCTCCTCCTAGGATTTTTGCTGGATTTAAATGGTTCTTACGGTTTTGAAATTCTTAATAAAAAAATCTCTGATTTTTGAAGTCAAAATCAAAAGAAATTGACATTCCCTTCATGCATGAAATAAATCGATTTAAAGGTAACAAATCATAAAGATTATTTCAATCAAGCAAAAACTTTAGGAGGAGATACAAAAATAGTGAACGGACTTTGCAAAATGACATTAGAAATGCGACTATAGTTAAACCGAATTGGGATGGACTAATTGCCTGATAATGCAAAGTAAATTATTCCACTACTCTAGTTTCTAGGAGACAAAATAAATGCATTACATGAAATTTTATCCTGCGTTTATATTAATATCATATGAAGGGCCCACTGGAAAAACGACGTATCTCGTTTTCTAAAATTAAATAAAATTGTACCTAAGCATTTCAATTTCATATTATTATTTCGAGAAATATTAACCCTACATAGTTCGATCAAATATTTGGCCACTTATCACTTATTGCAATTGGAAATCCATCTCGTCGAAAGGATTTGGGTTATATCCAGGGTTACAGATAGGCATTTTGGCTTGCACAGTGACCAAAAATGATTCTTTGTCAGTGCATGAAGGATGGTCTGACAAGCTACGTGAAGTCCCTACGTAAAGTCCATTTAACCTGGAGTGAAAATTTGTTCCATCCTGTAGTCTATCCAGAGAATTAAAAAAATTGATCTCACAGCATCTTTAATTTCGCCTTTCGCAAATGTTATTTACTCAATTTCACTTCTTCCACTCACTTCACAAAATGAAAAGGCGAAAGCTGCAATCCAAAAGACGAAGCCTTAAGTGCCGGCGGTAAGTAACGGCAAGGCGAATTTTGACGAGAGACCAAGTGCCGAAATGGTGAAGTCGAATTCTGTGAAAACGTTCATGGATTGGTAATGTCTCAGATTATTATGCAGCGGTAGCTACATTATGGGAATGCCTTGAACTTCTGTCTATGTATGTATGAATCTATGTATCTATCTATCTTAGCCCATGTTTTTCATATTTGTAGTCAACATTTTTGAATTATGTTTTCAGTATTGAGTCACGTGTCCTCTCAATAAAAAAATCCAGAAAAAGGAACAAAATCGCCCCACCCTCTTTACCCCCCTACCCCGCCCACTTTTCTTAAAATTCAACATTTTTTGATTCCGTTTTTTGAGTTTTTTCCCCAATTGGTAGCGGAAAACAGTAAATATTTTACACTTAGATCCAATGTGCTTCCAGGGTTTCTTGGTGGGCGTTTGTATGAGAGGAAAACACGCATTTTTCTCCAAAATCAATTAAGGAACGTAAACCTTGACAAGGAATGCGGGACGCAGTCCGACCAATGACATTACCGTTGGATTTAGTACGGGGAGAATGATTGTTTACGCCCCGCAGACTATTTCGGGACTCCCATGTTAAAACTCCGAAATTTTCTCAAATGTATACCGAAGCCCCCCTGCCCCCAAGAAATTCTGGAAACACATTGACTTCGAAAGACCAGATTGCTTATCTGCATTTAAATATAAAAGTTGTCAAGCCTCCGCTCCGGTTTAAAATTTTTTATTGACTAATATAACTCAAGGATATTGGATTCTCCCCCCCCCCCCTCTCCCCCTCCCC
>JAAAYG020048117.1:0-11747 GCA_009936455.2 Tomocerus minor
AGAAAAGATAGTGGATTCAGGACAAACAATTTATTATGGTCGATAGTAATTTGGGAAAGTATCATAGGAAGTATTGACAGTGTTAGCTAGAGAGAGTATGAGCTGATAGTGAAGAGGGAGATGCAAAGAGGTTTGAAGCCTAATGGTTCATATTGTGCTGATGTCTCCATTTCCCTGTCCTATTTTAGAAATTCATAAGTAGGATCGCTACTTTGGCTGAGAAAATCCTTTCTGCAGCTGGCTAAAGTGAGAGATAGGACAGTTCTCCTTCTGCAGCCCTCCACTTCAATTCAATGTCAACTCAAATCGGGCTCCTTCCATTCCCTTCCACCATTCATCTCAGTCTACGTTGAGCTTCTCGTTCAGAATCGGATATGGGAAGCCGTGTCATGGCCATGGACCTCAGACAGAGACAAATAGAAATGGCTGGCTACAGAATGCAGAAAGCAGATCGCCGTCTATGTACTTCTCCCGTCTGTACTACCTCCGACAACAGTTATGCTCTCTGTTTTGTTTGTCCGCCTGTCATGTTTTCATTGCAGCTGGAGGAAACCATAATAAAGGACTATGGAGAATATGTTATGGTCCTTGCATAGAAATAGGGCTTTATTTTTTATACAGTGCATCCAGGGAACGAATGTGAGACATTCTACGTATTTTTAAGCAACCAGACGAGCCTTTTGTCTCGCCTCCTGGCATTCCAACATCTCTCTCCTCCAACCACAAACGGAAACTGTGTCGCTACCTACTCCCACCACAATAACTAATAGTGGCCCACATAAAACATGGTAAAAATAGAGACAGTTGTATAATACATAAATAGAATCCATCTGGATAGAGTTGTAGTCATCTTGCACAATTTATGGCATCCCGAGCCCACTATTCTACAGGACAGCAAAGAAAACAGAACGTCATGTGACAAAGGCACATTTGCTGCTAATGCTCTCGCTGGAAATTAATGCACTTAGGGAAATCCTCATCATTACAGTTGCTAAACAGTTTTACTCCATGTACTACTCCCTATATACATTTACAGTAAGTAGTGTGTAGGGAGAAAGGAGAGAAAAGTCTTTAAACTCAACTTGAATGGAAGCGTAAGAATATTAAAAGAAGAAATCATGCTCAAAGTGAAAGTCATCTGAGGAAAGTAGCGTTTAGCATAAAAAGACGACTTGCTATAAGGACATTTACCAACAGTGCGCAGTACAATAACTCGGATTCCATCTGTGCTCTCTCTCTTTCCACATAAAAACAAAGTGTATGATATAGAGTGTGTGCATAGGGAGTAATGCTAATGTAAAATGCATGGACCATAGGTAGGTATACTTAAAATAGAGAGATAGTTTTCAGAAGTATCTCTCTATTCAAATCACAATTGACGGCTCTGAGCCGAACTACTTATTGCTAGACATAAGTAGTATTAGTGACTCCATAGACAAGTAGCTAGGTATAGAAGTTGTGCTGGGGAAATCCAAGGAAATGGAGAAAGTAAATCTATGGGTTGCTTTCTCGTCCTGTGCTAGTCCAAGTCAAATAAGGAGGGAAGGAGTGGGAAAGTCAGGAAAATAAAAGTTGGGGAATGACTATGTAATTTTCCTTGGCTTCTTGTGCCGTAGGTACGTATAGTTAATAGTTAGGTCAAGTGCCAGCGACAGGGAAGTCAAGACGAAACCTGCTGAGAGGAAAAATCAAGGAGAAAGAAGTAAAATGAATAGAAGTTATCTCTGCGGATGCCCTAAAGTTATCGCTCTCCGTTGCAGTAGCTGTAGATGTGGTGTGGGGCTCTAGTCGTGTAATAGGCTGGCTTACTTACTTACTTAGGGAACGTGAGAAGCTCCTACATGGCTTCACTTAGATTAGCCAAGAAATGAATGTTATGCACTGTGAATAGTGTGTAGCCGTGTAGCCATGTCATGTAAACCCCTGCAGAATACAGAATGAATAAATGAAAAGTACACATAAGGATTGGACTTATCTCTCCGACTAACATCACCTAACTTCCTTCAACTTCCCCATTTTTAAAGTCAAGGCGAACTGGATTGATCTGGAAAATGAAAGGCTGTGTCTACACAAACTCTTCTTCAGAGCCTTCTGTTCTACACACAGAAAGAAATGAAGTTGCAATTAGTGGATTGAATTCTGTCGATTTTTCCAAGAGGATCATGTTTTCTCTATATCCTATCTCTCTGACTCTAATGAAAGTGGTTCGTCCATTTTTTACCAAGTATGTGCGTCGGGGAGATTCAAGAGGATCCTTCACTCAGTGTAACAATGAAGAGAGAGGTTTTAACTTAAAAAAGAATAGAGTCATTTGTACAAAAGGTTACATTATACTTCTTACATTTGTTAAAAAATAAATCTTTTCATGTTTTAAATAGAACAGAGAGAAACGAAGAACAAAGTGGGACTCTTGAGTTTTTTTTATCGTTACAGTCATCATTGTAGTAAAGCTACTCCTGGAATATTCAAGTATATAGTATATGAAAATAATCTTGAAAAACAGAATGGGAGAAAAAGTAAAATTGGAATTAGTAGAGCAGAGAGCCTGGATGCTATTTATTAGTTGAGATAGAAGGCCGCATGTCATGTCAAGTTAAGAGAATCGGAAGAAATGAGATGAGGAAAAGTGAAAAAGGAGAAAGTGTTATGTCCGTTGTCTCGAACTCCCTTATATAGTAGTGGTAAGTATGTAAAGGAAGATGGAGATGAACAGAATAAAATAAAATTCAATCTTGGCTCTCTTGGACGGAGAAAGTGAAGGATTCTGTGGCGTGGGCTCCCTGCTTCCTTCCACCAGTCTCCAACTAACTTAACTCCATGAATGAATGAATCTGGGTACTTTTGGTTTGAGTGTGATATGATAGGGATGATAAATGGCCATGTGGGCTTTTTGGCTACGGCTACTCTTCTTCTGGTTAGCCTGATTCCATTCTCCAACTCTCTGTTGTGAATACTTGCTTTGCTTTGCAATGGATCCCGCATTTCTATGCTCTGCTACTTACTTTCTGTCTAGGGACGAAAAGTGAGACGCAAAGCTTTCATTTATACTATCAAAGGTAACACTATCCTTCTATAAGCATAGCTCCTGGAATATAGTTACTTTTGTCCTTTAATAAAACTATTATATTGCCTAGCATTATATTTAATATGAATGTAACTAAATATTATGAGTCAACTTTTGTACAACTATATATAAGAAACTTTTCCTGGGGACTTATAGCAATAATCGTTATGTAGCAATATAATATAGTTTAGTTATAGCAATAATCGTGTTTCATAAAGACAATTTTGAGGATGTTGTGTACAGACTGTCTGATATGGGATGACTATTGTTGGGAGGCTAATGGATGAAAGGAGGAAAGAAAGCCCAACGGAGGATTTAATAATAATATTATGCACGAAGAGTTTTCATGCGCTAGAGTGCAAGTAGAAATATTAGACATGTTTCATTTTCGTGTCAACCATTTGGCACAGAGCACTGCGGCTGAAATGCAGATGGAACTAATTTTATTTGCAAAATCTCGATTTCTCACATCGTTAAACCTTAATCTTTACAACAACAAGTTCAATTCTCAGAGAGTAATGTAGGCAGGTCGGTACATTTTACTTTGCATATTATTACAGATATTTATTACAGACAAAGTAAGATCTTAGCTAAATATTTGTAGAATATTTAGTATAGTAATTGTTGTCTAATTATTCATTGTACACGATGAGTTTATAGTTCTCATTTATACGGATTTATTATAGTAACATTAGCCTACTTAGTTGCAATTCTGTTTACTTTATATGACGTAAGTATTATATTTAAGTAGTCAAGTTAGTACACAGTACATACGACTTTACTTTGTAAATCTTTAACAAGATCTTTTCCTTTTCTCATCTACAAACAGTTGGTATACGAATTGGAGTCACATCACAACATTTTGCAATGACGTGCTTTCATATCCACATCCTATATCAAACTCTAACATGGTAGAATAATAATTGCTTTATATAAATGCAACGTGTATAGTAGGTAACCTGCTCCTAGAAAACAACAATGGTATTTACACAAATACAAATGCTATGTACAGATCAAGTCTTGTTTTGAATTTGAGCTAGTAAGTACGGTATAGGTACTGATAAGTATATGAATCAATCTGTATATATATATAAATGAGAGGAAACCAACTTACAATTGGAATTAGATGTACAAGTAGATAGTTGTATGTAGGGAAGAGGACGTCTGCTTATTTATATGTACACAATTAATTAATTAAGGAATACACATACATATTATAACGTTTCTATACATTTGTACGTACATATATGTAGAATGATATTAAATAGTTAACAAATTACTATAGAAAATACCATTGCTTCTATATGCTGTATACGTAGATTATATATGTAGTGCTAATTAAACTATATATAGCTATATCATTTAGTACCTATAATTATTAAATAACTATATCTAATTATCTAATTAATTACATAATAGATGGAAGTTTGTTACATAACAGTATAGCTAAAGGTATGAATATTTAATAATTCCCTAGAATCATCTCGCACATTCCATAAAATATTAAATTCAATTCAAGTGTTGACTACTTAACAAGTCCTTTAGATAAATCACTATACCATTGAGTAGTAAGTATATTTTAGTATTGCATTGTGTGTCATTCATTAGCATGTGTCGTATTTATGTCTATACAGAATGGAATGGTTTAATTTAGAGTATAGCACACAAGATAGTATAGAATGTGTGTAATTGTGTATTCAAATAAGATTTCCTGGGTTATTCTCTCCTGTCTCTTTTTCTTGCCTGTAAATTGAACCAAAGGAAGTTTAGTTAGACCTCCGTTAATAGTTTAATTGAAATGCAGAGTGGCGGATAGAGTTGTGTATGTGTTTTGGTGGGGTATGTGCGAGCAAGAGTTATGACTTGTCTTAGGGTTACACGGGCAGACAACTTCAGACAAAACTAGCAGAATGTTTAAGTGCTCCAAGCCGTACCTAACTATTTATGTCCGTATAAAGTCTGAGCTTCTTATTGCTCCAATAATAATATAGTGTGCCGCCCTTCGACCCACCACTGCACTATCTCTCCTCTTTCTGTATCTAATGGTTTAATTATCTGCAGAGAAAGAGAGAGAAAGCCACAACCGCGGGCACTGAACTAACAAAACCCTTTCATCCTTTTATGCCTTATACTTATACATGTAAGTAGCCCATCGACTTTCTTGCCTTAGTGTCAACATCAATTTCATGGCTTATAATCAACGTTAACTTGTTAACAGCCTGCGTTAAACTTTACAGATAATCTTCTTTTACTGTTATTCACATTAAGAGCTACATATGTACTGTAAATAGACTGACAAACAGATTAAACTTCAGGTCAAGTTTAACATCTGTCTCTCTATTAAATTCCGCTAAATCTCAATGTGTACATAATCTCTGTGTATATATGTACACAAGTGGAACATCAGCAACAAACTCCCACACAATTCTACAGAAAGACGCTCGAAGATGCAAATACGACTCTATTCTTGTCAAAATTCTTTTATGTTTAAATGTCAACTGCCTCGAAATGTAGGTCAACAAGACAATGCCTTCGAAATCTCACATTTAAATCATGCATCCTGTATTATTATTACAATTATACTTACTTCGCTAACTTTTATAATTAAATCACACAAGCAAAACTGGAAAGACTTCATCCAGTATAAAATCTCCATATATTAAAAATGAGATCAACTCTGTAACAATTTTTTTTACTGTTTTTCAATTGTTTTTTTACAAATTGATATTTAATTATGATGCGTTGTGCAATGTCTTTTTTCTCTAATTGCATAGATCAAAAACTTTTGTGGAAATTTTATTGCTTTTATCATCTCATCATATGTTGAGATATGAATGTTTAGGATCAAGAACAAATAGAGTAAAACTTTAAAGGAAGTCTTTTTGAATATTATTGCTCAATTATACGTTAATTTGTTGCATTCTTGAGTTTCAAATATTATTTCGTCAATTATTTCCAGATCCTTTTTCATTTCGAAATAACTAGAGATTATTCATGCAGATCATCATCACTGATCATTCAAAAGCTACATTCCACATCTAATTGGACTCAATTAGCTCATTCTAAATAAATACATATTTGTATTTTTGCCTTTTGTAATTACACTCTTCAACTTGGAGAGTCCAATTATCCTACAACATATTCCCAGTTTCAAAACTAACATATTGTTGTGGGCCTTCTCCTATACTAACAATATCGTACTGCCGGCTTTCCCAGAAATTTCTCCGCCGCATTGATTTTGGTGCTGCTGTTTTGTATGAATATATGTAATTGTGTTTGCACAGGGAAGGAGGAATAAAGTTTGGTTTTAGTATGGAATAATTCATATAATATGCGAAATGTTTAGCAAAAGAGCATATATTGTATTAATTTATTAGCGCAATGCAAACTAGAAAGTCAAAGGGAATTTTGTGTTTATAACTTAATTAAATTCTAGCATCCAAATCCGTGCTTCTAGATTAGAGTACCTACTCATTCTCACGTCAAAGTAAAATGAGAAACATTTCTGGAAAAGCCTAATTTGTTAATTTTAGAAAATAAGATAATTAAGTATATATGCATTTAGTGGGATATACTGTCAATTGTTAGAACAGTATACTAACTAATAGGGATGACTTCACGCGAGTCATAATGAAGTAATCGATAGAAAAGCTACTTGATAAATCTGGTGCGACCCTACATCAAGCATTAAGCAGATACATAGATTTCTGGGCATAGCGACAACAACTACTTGTTCCTGCAAGCAGCAGGTTGAAATATTAAATCATATAGGTAGCAATATATTTTATTCGTTGATTGTGTCCAAGCCCATACTGTAATCAACAGGCTCAAAAGTCCAATTCTAATTTACACATACACTTAAAATATCATCTTTGCCAGCAGCGGTGATTTTGTTGTTAGAAATTAAAGTACATTATCATACTGTTAGAAATAGGTAGGTATATAAGTTAGTATTCTACTCTTTTACATATTAAAATTGTTACATGCATTAATACTTACATACATACAAGTAGTTTATCATTAAATTGGCTTCTAATACTTTTTAACTCTGTATTGCATAAAATAATCTACATAAAAAGATTATTGGCGTGTGCAAATAAAATGTCCAAATATGGCTATTCTCACAGTCCCCCTTAGTAAATTTGCTCGGTAATTAATTATCACTTCTCATTTCCATGCACATTCCAAATGTGTTAATATTGTTTAAAGTAGGATGGCTATAACGAATAGAGAAAGAGTGTGTATTATTTCAGAATGAGTATATATATGTGTTAGTATGTTTGTAGAAGTGTAAACTGAAAAGGAAACTTGAAAAGTGAATAAAGGAATAGCATGTTTTCTGTTTCGATAACAATTTCATTAAAAAGTGAAAGGTAGGACTCCGTCGTCATATAGAGAATTGAATTCCGTTCAGGCGTATCTAAGTACATAGGAGAAGGGGAAAGGCAGAGGCATTATTGTGTGCACGGAGTCATAAGTAAAACTTTCTAGTGTTTTGGAAGTATTTACAATGGAATATTGTTTGGGTGGATGAATAAGGAAGGCAGGCAGGTTGAGTTGCCAGGTATGTATGTCTGTAGCAGAAATTGCATTTCCTCGGAAAGTTAGTTAGTATTTGGATTTATGCAAACAGGGAGGCAGTACAGAATGAAATTGAAATAGTTTGTGTGAGTTGGCTGGCTTATTGACAAATAAGGGATATAAGGTGTCCGTGGAGAAGGCTGCGATGGTTTATTAGCTTGAATGTTTGTGTATGCATGTGTATTGATGTAGGGAAATGGAGTGTAGCAAATACTAGAGCAAAGACGAGAGACAGAGCCACTTTTAGGCATAATTGAGTGAGTTCACCTGACACGACAAGAGCAGGACGGACGCCTCAAATCTGCCATGAAAAGTTTAACGACCACGAAAGATACTATTCGTAAGACTAATTTGGTGATGGCAAGAGAGACGACGAGGATGGCCCGCTTTCCTGAGAAATAATTTTGGCTGAAAATGCCATAGAGTAAAATGAGGAGCTCGATTATTGTGTACACGTTCAGACAATGAGCACCGTAAATCCATAGCTGACAGTTTCCCAGCACTGTTTCTGTATCGTTCTGCAACAAAACAGAACATTTTAGGATCACAATGACATTCCAACCTCCTTCTCTTTACACACTACAATGCCATTACACTATTCCCTATTATGCTACACTACGTAGTACGCAATACATAAAACCCCAGCGTGTTTTCACCATCCATCCATATGTCCACTACGCTCCACTCGACTACTTTCTAGTTTATAATACTATCACTATAGAAAACACAAAGAGAGAAAGTATAAAATGGAGAAAGTCCGTTCAGGGGAATGAAAGCACGGCTATTTATCACATTTGATTTTTATAGGCTATTTTTTTAGGAAGCCAGACTGACTTCATAAATCCCAACAACTTTCAATACTTTCAGATTTTAATTTGCGATAGCAAAGAATTTTGGCAATACTACACTACAGCCTCCGTTTACCTACATTATTTCCCATCTTATGCCATTCAAAATGTAGACTATGCTTTGATATCTAGAATAAGCTAGTCTGCTAACTTAGATATGTCAGTAATGTAGCACTAAAACCAAAATCATTTCCAAAATGAAAGAGAAAGCCTTAATGGAATAACTATTCAGGTCAGTAACACAGAATAGGATTGTATTATAGCTTTCTGTAGCTAAATGCTTTAATATTGTTCAACCTCATAGTCATAATATGATGGAGAAGCAAAGAGTCTGCGATATTAGCAACATAGTCGTGGTAATGTATGTAGTGTGGAGCTTTATTGCTATTGCCACAGATAGTAGCATGCTTGAGAATAAACTGAAACGGATGAATGCATTTAGTTTACCACAAGGAATAAAGAATTGATTTATGGTTATGTTAGAATAGTAGTTATCTGCGACTAACCTATCTCTCACTCTACACTCCACTGCTTTTAATATATACAAAGGGAGCGGAGAAAGTTAACGTGAATTTCAATCTGGGGGCACATTCACAAAATACAGCAAATGAATGTACATAATATCTTGCCATTTCACTCCCTGCCACGTCCTTCCTTGACTTGGGCCCTGTCTAGCTTCCTTTCTCTTTTCCTTTCATACTATTTTATGCATTAGACTTTCTCCAGTTCACACAGCACGCGTCCGTGCACTCTCCAATTCTCTCCAGCGCTTTCTCCCTCCTTTTCATGCTAGCTATGCACACAGAGACTGTTTTCTTTCAGGCTTATGATGCATTTTATATTATTAGTGTGGGCTCGGATGACTTGATCTAAGAATGTTACGTAGATACGGACGCTCTCTCTGAATATTACATTGGGAATGCTAAATGACACGAGACGCTAGGAAGAAAAGCTTTCTCTCTATCAACCTGCGAATTTGACAAAAGTGAATAAAGCTCTTAGGTAGCTCTGCTACATCCCGTTAGCTTTGCATAATACACTAGAGATAAGATATGCAGTCGGGGAATGGTGTAGTAGCAGTTGTAGGCACGAAGCTTTCTCTCAGCACTCTACAATGGAATGAGATTAAAGGAAATGAGATAGAGTCCTCTTCCCACAATCCTCCAACCACTAATCACAGAAATATTATTTAATATGATATGTTGCATGTTTAGGTAGCTTAGCTATATTTTGCGCAATTGCGTTCTAAGGAAGGTAGACGGTGTACCTGTGGCAATCCCATCAACCGACTGTATACACCAAGAATTATGATGAATCGTTTTAGAGAATACCCTGATGACTTGATGAGCCATTATTAATTATTAGAATATACAGGTATAGCTTTTAATAAATTAATTCCTTTTGTACGATCATATTGCTTTGACTATATTATTATTACAGCGAGTAGTTAAATTTTGTGGTGAGAGGGAGAATCCCAAAGGGAAAAGCCATTTTGTTAGAACTTACCTTTTTTGAGCCGATAACTAAAGCAATTGCCATCAAAAGTTGACAAACATAGGCAGCAAGGAATCCAAACCAAGTCCATAGTAAAGATATTCGGTCTGTTCAAGAGTAATCATAGGATTTATCAATTAGTTATTTGTCGCGAGAATAGCCAACTACAAATTCTTCTAATTATACTAAATGGAGTAATTTAGTGTTATAGGCTTTTATATTTCATCTTGTAGACGTGAGTCATTGCTGAACAACCGCTTTCCCTTTCTCTCTCATCCCAGCATATAGAATCAGGGATGGAGAGTCAAGACAATGCGAGAGAATTTCCAGAGAAAGCAAATGTCTCTTATTCTATTTATGTAATGACTTTCTATTATGTATATGGGTTGAAGTGGCATTCCATATTCCCACGCTAATGGTTATAGCCACTGAGTAGTAGGTGGATGGAGTTGGAGGGAGGAGACTCGTCCTATCTCCTGCCGCATCTAAGCGAGCTCTTAATGTCAGGAATTATTTTGTTAGTAGATAAATAAGTGAGCTTACCTTCTAGTTCTGATTCCGGAGGGCTATTGCTTATTCGTGCGTCGTTAGCGACATAATAGAAGAATCGCATAACAACTAGGACGGCTACGACCTGGAAGGCACACAAGTAAAACTTGATTTCCGCTCTTCAAATAACTTTTCGTAGGGAATAGCTTAGTGGAGTAACTAAGGAGGCAGAGTAGTAGTTTAGTAAATACAGGGGGAGTAAATCAAATGATTCAAAGTATGTATCTGGACTGGGTGCGTGGATGGCGTGGCCTTTGATGGAGAAGGAATAGATTGACTCGAGCGAAACTGCACAGGGAATGGATAAGTGCCAAAAAACCTCCGAAGGACGGAACACAATTGACCGATGCGGCCTTCGAAAACTTTTCTGCAAATAATGGCCAAGAATTCAGATTGAAACCGGAATCGGCATCCGCATAGTTCTTGACAGACGAGAGTCTGCATCAAACTCTTTCAGTCTTGCTCTTTCTCCGCCTTTGACTCCGGCACTTTTCAAATTAGCTCGAATCTCTCAAGGAGTTTCGGTTTGGGCGCCCAGATTTGTTTGCTTTTTACAGATATAAAAAGTTGTAAATGTGAGTGAGCGGAGAAAGAGAGGCGTCTTTGCATTCCGTGCAGTGCAGCCAAAAAATAAACTTTCGCTTCTCTCTAATGCACAGTAATAGTTTGGGATAAGCTATGGCCTAAAAATTAGTACATTAATCACGACCCATTTCATTCCTCTATCAAAGCCTTTCCTTCTCTATCATTCAACTTTCTACCAAAAGTACATCTGCATAATTTCCTCTAAATATTACTTGCCAGTAAATTAGTGTAGCCCTTTACTGTCTGAATCCCCAATGCAAGTTGAGTATTTGCTGTATATTTATTTTATACACTTACACGTATTAGAATATACCTAAACTATATGAATGTCCCTTCATTCATAATACCCTTAGATAAATACCAATTTATTTCTCATATCGTAACTGACATGAAAATGAAGGTACCTAGAAGGTACCTAGAAGGGAAATAGGTATCTATGTGGATTGGGGAACCATCATCCTTAATTCCTAAGATGTGTCTGTTTTGCATTTCAATTAATATTTGCATATTCAAAGAAATCCTCTCACATAAGATAATAAATCCTACATCCAAAAGTTGTGACACGTAAACAGAAGATTTGCGTGATTAATGGTATAATTTGGAGTAATTAAGACAGAAAAGGAACT
>JAAAYG020048139.1:0-10543 GCA_009936455.2 Tomocerus minor
AGAGGGCAAAAAGAGCTCATGTCAACACCTGGTACTGCGTGGGGGAGGTGGGAGGAGAGCCCCCGAAGGGGGCGAGGGGCCAAGGGGTTCGAATCATCTTGGCTATACCTTTAATGAAATATTTGCTAAAAATTACTATTATTTGAAAGACTGATGCTTTTCGATTTAATTTGGATTTCGGATATATTTATTACTCATTACAAAATACAGATTCGTTGTTTATTGGCAGAAGCTTTCAAGTTACTAATATGTACATCATTTTAAGTTTACTATTTTTGGTAATGCTTTTGAGTTATAAGTAGAGAAAGGAGTAGATTTTTTCTAGAAAAAACTAAATGAATTCCTAGGAGTCTGGTCACAGTAGTATAAGGGGCTAAGTGGCTACTTGTGAAGAACAATCCTGAAATGATGCGATGATGATAGTATCTGTAGAGATGGAGACATGAATCGAGTATGATGTATAGCTAATCTATGAAGAGATGACGGCTTTCACCGTTTCACCCTCATCCTCTGAAAAAGCTTGTAGAGTCAGCAGAATGGCTAGAGAGAGAACACAATAGCTGTTCTCTTAGGATCTAATCACAATGATTCCACCCCACCCCAAAAAGTTGAGAAGTGACTGACAAGTTGATATGGTTCTGTTGTGATGTTCCGTCATGATAGCAAATACCCCTCACGCACTATCTACTTTACTCAATATTACAACAAGGATACTCATAATTTCAATTCTTACAAATCCTAGAGAAAATCAGCTTTAAATAGCAATAGACAAATAATCAGGGATCAATCTTCAGTAGCATCAGTATTATCACTATCTATAAATACTTCAACTATCTAAATTCAAGTGCTTCTAAAACAATAGCAGCATCCTTTTTAATAGTCTATTTATTAAAACTCAGTTTCTCTCTAATATTACAAGTAGTTTAAGCAGAAGAGTATAGAGAAAGAGAGAGAGAGAGAGAGAGAGAGAGAGAAGGGTTTTCTGCTATTATGGTTCCTGTAAGCTTCACAAATGAAATTCTGATTTAATCATCAAACCACTAAACAAGACTTGAGAAGAACAAACCGACTTTTCCCTCAGAACAAAAAAAAATCCATAATAACAGTATAATTATTAACATAAACATATTTTAACAAGTACTATATATAATGAGTAATAGTAATGTAAGAAAATGTTTATAGAATGATAGAGGGTGGGTATATTCTCGTAGCTCATTCTAGTGTGCGGCTGATGGTTGTTGATGTGATGATAGGAAGGATAAATTAATTCCGCCCGCAGTCCAAAACGAAATCTTTGCCTTCCCTTGGATTTGATTCACTGTCTTTTGTGTGATGTGATGCCTAGGCTTGATTTCCCCTTGAATTGAAATGAATTGAGCAAGAGTCTCTCTCTCTGTACTACTTAGCACTAATAATAGTCCTACATTTACATTATAACATTTACGCACTGTGAAATAGTAGACAATATGGAAAAGGGATATGGGATGAATGAAGCAAGAAGCCCACACGACGACGACGACGACTTCACAGTCAAATCATAAACTCTTTTCCTCGAGTTAAGCAAAGGAGATAAGACTTATTAGAGAATATAATGTGGTGGTGGTGCTGGGTTATTGTTAGCAAGGATTTTCATTCCACCTTCCAACCAAATGCTCATATCATTATAATGTCTGTCTCAAAGTTAGCAATAACGCATAAACCACACATTTCAAACTATTTATGTTGAAAGGAATGAGACTGGAAAGGCCTAGCGCAATATTAAACGAGAGAGAGAGGTTTGCCGGTAGGAAGAAGGGGATGAAAATGAAAATGAAAAGCATAAGATAATAAGGAAGGAAGGGGAAGGAAACTAAATAAGGAGGGAAAGCATGAGAAATAACTGTGGAATTTCATTTCCCTCTATAGACACTGATAATAAGTAGGGAAGTTGGCTAAATAGTTATGTAAAGTCAGAGTCGTAATGCTACAGCCCATTACTCCTCATCTGCCGTCTGTGGCAAGAGTCATAATGCTCAGGGTGAAAATATTCATATCAATCATACTTAAGGTACTTTACTTATTTTACGTAAACCAAACCACTTACCTATACTATAAATCTGATTCTGCCATAAGGGAGCTCTTTATACATAGCTAAAAGGCACTCCAGCCAGCCTCAGAGCGTTAAATACCTAAACTCTGATATTATAAGCATCTCTTTTTCCTATTAATTAAATCTGATGCTACCCTGGACAGATATCTTGTGATATTTCACCCGTATCATCATCATCATCATTATACTTATTAGGAAATGCAACAACAGAACACAACGCAACAACTCAACGTTTCATAATCTAAACTTCCACGTTATTAATATCCGTAAAATACGTAATCCTTATACTTTTCAATCCTCCTGCTCTCACCGCGCGCATTTCACTACTATCCTGTCTGTTTAGAACAGTCTTTGATGTTTGTAAATGTGAGGAGAGCCTCATCCAGAGAAAAAAAAAGTGGAGGAACCCTCTGGTTTTGAACGATGAAAAGGAATTCATTGAAAATATGATGAAAAACTGGAAAGAAGCTAATGAAAGAGCCTGACTGTTAAGTTAGATAGAATATTATTGGAAAAATGCATACATGAGAAATAAGGGCACAAAAAAAGAATTCCAATGATATCCATTCACTACTAGATGATAAAAGGACCCTTATGCTCTTCACTCAACTAAAGGCTCTCATCCATTGTATACCTATAAATAATGTGGTAATTTTTCAAAGAGGACATTCAAGAACGTTTTACCTTATTCCTCTGTTCATTCTACAGATTGCTCGCTGCACGCGTTACAAATTGCAGACGAGACTTGCCCTCTTCAACCCAAACTCACAAGTCAAGTTATGGGATAATACAATTCAATTCAATAGGACGCAACGCAATATGCTAGGCATTATACTAATAATTAATCATCAATGAGTTAATAAATATACCAAAGGAAGATGCTACTACTATATACTCATCCTTGGTATATCATAGGGAAGTTTATTGTACAAGTTTGTTATTGCTGTTAGTTGTGGATAGAGGATTGAAATTACAAGAGAAGCATTCTGCATTATTAAAATAAATTACAGCTAATTAATTTCCCTAGGGTATGACGGATGCCTCTAATGAGCATCTTACAATGCAATCAGCCATACAACTCTCTTCATTATCATCACGTAAGGAGAAAACAAATAGATTCCCCTTGTTATCTATACAGCAACAGGGAAATAATATTTCTACTATCGATATGATTTTGATTTTGATAAATGGGACAAATGAATTTCTTGAGGAAAAACAAGCGCCACTTGAGACAGAAACACAAAAAATAGTGTAAACAAGAGAGACAGAGATGAAATGACTCATTTTTCAAGTTCTACCAAGCAATAATCGTAAGATACAAAACGTGTAGTATGATCAATGATCTTTGTTGTGATGATTCATTGGGAATTTTTCAAAGTGTTTTTTAACGTGGTGATAGATAGAAATTTATACAAATGGAAGGAAGTATGGGACTTGGCGATGAGGATGAGGAGGATTTTAAACAAGGCACAAATGTTTCAAGTTGTTGAAAGAGTTGAATGAAATTCAGTGAGAGGGAATTGACAAATAAGCAATTCAACGAGAATTGGAAATTAAATATGAATCATCATTTTCACATCTTGTCAAGAGGATGCCGGATGGAGGAGGAATGAAGGAAATGGAATGCAAGTATAGGTACCTATTTAAATTCACTTGCATATTATCAACTACACACTATAAGTATGTTTATTAAGATTAGGACAAGGGAAAAGGAAGGTTATGTTTACGAGTTGAACTTTAAACGTTGCAAATTGAAATCAAGCCAGGAATTTAATAGGATTTCCTTATTTTAAAGTGACAGGGTTGTGGTGGCTGTGTGTGTAATGGATTATGGTTTTCGGTCAGATCTCCCATCAACTTCAAGCAGTGAGGGCAAGAGGAAGTCTGCATTAAATTTAAGATTATTGGATTCAAGTGAAGTGGATTGACGGAGGAATCTCTTGCGGTCTCCTCTACCATACATCAATCTATCTTCTATTTAACACATCATACATTATACACAGCTCAGTAAGTTGTTCATTTAGAAATAGTATTCTGTAAGGCTAGGCAAAGATAATGGTTGAAATTCTGACGCAGATGCTTTAAATACTTTCAGAGAACAATGATTTGGAATATTTTTACATTCTAGTCAACATTAGAACCAAAGACCCTGAAAAGTTAGTCTTGGTTATAGTAGTTTTAAAATGACATGCTGCACTACAAAATACATGCGAATATTATTTATTGACGCTAGGAGAAGATTAGTATCTAAAAAAAGATTAGTAAATATTTTATAGGATTTGGACAGAAAATTCTAAATTGCACTGAAGTAATTAATTATGAGATGTAGGGATGCATAGCTAAAGATGTTGGCATATATGACAGTGCATTTTCCAAATAACTAGGGCAAAACAAAGGAAAAAGGAAGGCAATGCCTTTGGACTCATCTTTCACAAAGTCATTATGGAAGACAGGCTCGAAAATATCTGTCACGTGTCCAATTAATCATACTAATTAGCTACGGAGAGGAAAGGAGCAGCAGGAGGAGTAAAAGTAAAAGAGGGGAATCTCTCTCTCGAGTTCGGCTACCCGTTTTGTTGCATTCTTGCATAATAGAATTGCACTGTGAAGCAACATGCTTCCCTGTCACATCCAGTCAGTCATAGTCGGCAGTCCTCGTCTAGAATATTCTAGTATACTCTTAAAGCTATTAGACAGTAGCACATGACATGTAATAATTTGAAACAAGTAAATATGTACACCACAGAGCAGCACTTTGGTACTAGGGACAAATCCACATCTGACAATGAGCATTCTGTTTGTATAAAAGAGACTTTGACAAAATTCCCTTCATCTCCTAATGCTCCTCTGATTGGATTAGTAAATGCATGATGCAATCTAGTTAGTTAATTTTGCAGGAAAGTAGACAACCTACTTTTCTCTATGCGACAAATAGCTAGCAAAAAATATATCACAGCAGCCTGATAATGCATTCTGTTTATGGATGACAATGTGGAACTAATAATATTCTTAGGCTACGAATAAAAACGCAAACTAGAATCGAATATTATATGATGACAATAAAACATAATTCATGCTACATTTTATACAAAGGGATAAAAATGGTCAGAAAATATGAAAGACGTGAAAAAAGAGCGTGTCGCATCATTTCCAACAAAAATCCTGCATCTGGCCATGTCTCTGAAGGCTGAAGCTCTAGAATTTAATATGGAGACAGGAGTCTGACGTATCAACACTCCTCGTCCCCTTATAACTTTTAGAGGATTCTTTTTTTTTATATATGCCCAACTTCCTTTATTCAAGGGCTAATAGCCTACATATTCGTGCATAGCTTTTAACCGCATATTTTTGCTGACACCCTACATCGCCCGACATAACGTCCCTCTACTAACAAACACCATTAGACTCACTTATTACAGTGGCCCAGAGCCAGTGTAGGAAAAATCTAAAGTCTAAATGTCAGTGTAACCTAAAACTGTAACTTATGGAACAGGAATGGAGAGCTAGTAGGATGCTAAAAGGCTTCTGTGTCATAATGCCATATCCTATCTTAACGGAACCTTTCCTGCCCGCCTCTCCTCTCCACTTTTACACTATACATAAATAGCCCACATCTTCTGTCCCCATTTTCTTTATGCACATATAAAGACTCATAATATATTCTTGTGGAAATCCTATAAATACGACATATCGTCCTTACACACACACACACTCACACACTACTACTACACACACAGTTGTGTCGAGGATGTGGATATATGACTGTCAAACACGAGGAGGAGACTTGACACATTTCGGGATTTACACTTTGACTCTCGCTCTAGATCCCTTAAGCCAAAGTTTGACTTTTGGATTCCGCTGAATTGAGAAATTCATGAAACCCTAGCTCCTCTACTCATAATAATATTACACTAAAGGGGAGACGAACGCACAAATTGATATATACGCACAGACTTTGTTTAGGAAAGCCTTAGTACGTCATTAACAAAGTATTCTGTAACAGAACGCAGCAACGTTAAACTCTAATAATTTATCTCTTTCTATTCTTTCGTACAGATACAGTGAAATAGGTTGAAAATATTTGGAAAATGACCAATGTTCGGTTTGTAAAATAAGTACCACAAGAAAATCCTGTTTTCAATTTTATATATATATATATATCTATAGGATTTTAGAATGACAGTTGAACTGAGTCAGCTGAAGACACGTTAGGTCAGATCGCAGAACGTGACGTGAGTATTAGTTGACATCAAAATCCATAATTTCACCATATGGTTTTTAAATGAATAGTTCACAGGGATATAGATATACATTATTAAGACTTCAATAGTTGAAAAGCAATATGGGGCTCTACTACGCTTCAATGATGAAAAGGATGAAACACATTTCATTTTTCCCAAAATATTACTCATCTGGACATAAATGAGAGAGATATCATAGTTTTTTAGAGTCAGATCCTGAAGGATGCCGACTATTCAAAGAGAAAATCCGTAATTAGTTTGTATATTGATCTTTTTGGAAGTTGATCTTACAGAGTTACAATTTACAAAGCAGACATTCATAATAGACATGGCTTTGTAACCATTTGTATATCTACCGCAGAGAGAGAATGAGCTAAAAAGTAGCTAGAATTTCGGCGTTTGAATGACAGACAGATAATAATAATGGCAGGAGAACATGTGTGTGGTTTGGTTCTGTATCATAATAATAATAGTCAGAGAGTGTCAGACTATATAGACAAGTAAGATAGAGACGGACAATAAACGTCACTGTGTGCATTAATAAATATATTGTTGAAATTCTGAACAATCTCGTTGAGTTGTTTGGGGAAAGATAAAAAATGGCTATAAGTCTCTGCCCCAATGAAATAACACACAAAGAGCGTTCGGCAAAAAGGCGATAAAGTAAAATGCGGTGTAAATTGTAAATAGTAAATTAACGTCAGGTAGTGTATCCAGTCAGTCAGTTAGTGATCGGTTTCACAGATAACAGCTTAAGTAATGAACAAGACTAACCTTACATAAAATTTAATGGGGAGCTAATGCTCTGCTAAGTGAATTTCCATTGTACAACTAACTGCAAATGAGTTTTCGTAGTGTATAGATGGATTTTCCTTGGTTTGGCTACACCTCCCCATACAAAAAATATTATGCAGGACTACTGTCCTCTGTACACAAACTGAAACTAATAAGTATCTATCTACAATAGCGGAAGATACAATCATATCTCTCAGTTATAATTAAAACTCATCAGAAATGAGTAGTGCCCCGAGAGTTATAATAGAGGATACCCGCCTCGTGTAAATATCTATCCTAAAGAGAGAGAGAGATAGAGAAATGTAATATTCAAACGTATATAGGTAACCGTTCTGTTTAACTACGAGCAGCTTGCTCTTTCATTTCTCGTCCTGATAATCATCCTGTCCATTAATTAGAGAGTTTGGCCCTCATTCCGGCCCGTCTTGTCCGAAATGTGAAAAGGATAATAGTTATTAACACAATGCAATCCTGCCGAGCTTGTTATTGCAGCTACCCATGTTTTGTTAAGGGATTATGTTCTGTCGACTTTTGATTAGGATCTCTTTCACCTTGACTAGAATGGACTCACCAGTAGAGCCACTCACCATCATCTCAACAACCATTCCTCCCTGTAGCTATCCCTTCATTTTCATTTATCCAACGCAAACTATATGTAGGTACCTTTTCATCTTTAAAAAAAATTAGGTTCAAACAGCTACACCATAACCATCCTCCTATTCTGAATACCTCTAGGCAAAATACTTTTCTTGTATTTTCAAGGAATTTTTACACAACTTGAAAATTCATATAGTTTCTCTATTGAATTCTAATCTATGACTTTACAATTATTAGTTATCAGGATTTTTCAAACTTTTTTTCTGAGATACAAATTGATTTTCTTCTTCAAAAACCAACCCATAAATTATGTAAAGTTTTCAAAGGAAATTATAATAATAATTGAAAACTGTTTTTGCATATCTCAGCATCTTACCTTCCATTCTGAGGACCAACATTTCCGTGTTCAAATGAACTTGAGGCTGTTAAATCTTTATCGGGGATCTCGCCTGTCTCCATTCCCATCGGCGAATTGCACTGAGCTAAAAATGCGTAATAAAAATACCGAATTAAGGAATTTCCTGTAACTATTCTTAATATTTAACTACAAATATTTAGATACCCATGCATCTAGTCATTGTTACTATCAATCCGTCGACAAAATTTTAAAGGTTAAAATTCTGAATAATAATTAATTTGTGTAAGAGACATGGAAAATAATGGTAAGAAGGAAGGAATCTGGTTCTCTTGACGTGAGAGACAATGAAAAATGTTTTGTTTCAGTTTCCGTCAGTTGAATGGCTATTAATAATGTGTGTGTTTCTGGTGTGCAGGAGTGTATATAGTAGAAGAGTTCCTTGTGTTAAATAAGCGGAAGTTGTGCATAGAACTGAACAGCCTATTCTTCTTGGATAATAATAGAGGATAGTAAACTGCGACGTCAAATAATAAACTGTTCCTCCAACAAGCAAGGTACATTCTAATAAATGTAGGACTATTTAGCAAAAGAATGGTTAAATGCTAGTCAAGAGTTTTAAAGAGGGAAGACTTACATGTGTCAAGTCCTTGTGCTTGTGAAACAAGGCAGAATAAATGAATGACACTGAGGAATATGCAAAGAGTGAAGGAGCGAAAGCTCTTCCTTCCACTCCGTCCATTCTGCATAGTAGCAGTAGTGGCTAATGAGTTCATTGTGGTGCGAGACATTTCCTTCATTTTCATATTGACAATAGGAAAATCCTTCTGGCAGGTTTTTCCCTCGTAAAAATTCTCATTCAACCGCATTTTAATTTTTGCATTAAATTCAGTGGATTGTTTTATTCCTTGGACTGGAACATGAGTCTTCTTTGTTGTGGTCTCCTTGAAATTTGCTCCGACTCACCTGCACACAGAGAAAACAGAATTAATTATTAAACGACGATGAAGAGGTAGAGAGAGAGAGAGAGAGAGAGAGAAAAGGAATTTCAAGGGAATTAGCTACAACATTCTGCTAGACATAACTCTAGTTACTTATTTACTTGCTAATATCATAACTCATAAAGAATACACAAAGGTAAACCCAAAATTTGCTACCTCTGCTTTTCTCTATTGCCATCTCTTTGTTGTTGTTGAGCAGTAGAGAGAGAGAGAGAGAGAAAACTGTAGGGAAAACAAGGAAAGAAAGTGGAGGAGAGTTTATAGCCTTTTCCTCACAACAACATCATCATAACGAACGTTATGAAATGTCACGCTACATATATAACAGGGCTAACAACTTTTCTCTTTCCTAATTAAGAGTACCTCTCGTAAAATTACTTTTCCTAACTGAAAACCTTGGAGAGTTGCTTGTTGGTTTGTGAGTGAGGAGCAATAAGGGGCTTAAATTTTGCAAAACCATGCAGAATTTCCTAGAAAACATTAACATTCCCCTATATCCCCATTCATTTCCCATTAACTAGACACAGAGACAACAATTTCTGTTTTCTCAGATGATTTAGAACTTTCCCATAGTTCATTTCCCTCGCCTGCCTTTCCTTCCTGTCTTTACGCACTTTAGACAAAATCCTCTGCCTAAGAAAATAGCAAAAGATCCATAATAATTCTTAAGACACGACTTCAGTTTAAGCAACTATTTCCAACAGCAGCAATCTTAAAGCTACGCAAAGGTAATTTTGCATTCAATGAATCCTTTGCATTACACTAATGCATTTTACTCTGCTCCACAGAAACGCATTTATTCCTCAAACCCTCATCTCATTGCCCTCTTCAACAAAACAAAGCCAGAGTTTCTAATTCTATACATAGTTTCCTTTTCCCTTCACGTTTTATGATGTCAGGTAAAGTTTCCCCGTTTCACCAACATTCAATGCCCTCCACAACACCACGGATATAATTACATATATACTTTGTGACTTACATTACACTTTCACACTACAGTCACAGAGTTATGAAGCTACAAACAAAATAATATTATAACCTTCCTTTCTCGTCTCTGTCCAATGCTATGCACTGTAATATTGAGCATTAAATGCAATTCTCCCCATAAACTCACAAAGTGTGAATGCCAAAGAACCAAATCAATAATTTTAATTTCACTACTTTTGGGCCTATAGATCAACCCATTTTAGCTCAGCCTTTCATTCCTGATTTTAAATTACAACTTCATACACAAATTCACAAATCCAAAGTCTTGTCACAAAAAAGACAGCATTGCCAGAGGAATGTTCAAATTTTGTAAGATTACTATGGGATTTAAATATTAGTTGCTTTAAATGATTCGTAAAGTTTAATTAAACGTAATATCATAGCGAAGCATCTTCAAAGACTTTATAAAGCTGATAGCAGCAGTTCATGAAATAACAGACTACAAATTATAAAATTTCATTATCGTAATGGGAAATAC
>JAAAYG020048139.1:10643-44784 GCA_009936455.2 Tomocerus minor
TTTATAAAGCTGATAGCAGCAGTTCATGAAATAACAGACTACAAATTATAAAATTTCATTATCGTAATGGGAAATACAACATGCTAAGTTAAAACATGATACTTAAGTATTTAGTGAAGTAACCTGTGTCATTTAAAAAGACACCTTAGACGAAACTGGAGCACATTGTATAATAGTAAGGGATATCAAGTTAAGATGTAGTGTTCATGTTACACGATGTAGCTATTATTTAGGTAGATGCCTGGGAAAAGCAGGAGTTAATTAGAATTTAAGTAAGGAACTAGAACTTCAGTCTCCTTGAGAGTCATAGGGAGTTTACAAATTGTATCCTTAAATCCAAAAGGTTCATAATGAATTTATCACATGGATTCTTTTTGTAGTTTTCAATATGAGACTCGTTTCTATTTATTAGTTAGGTTAGTTTAGTCTAAGTAAGTAAGCTGTGCAATTTAAGGGCTTGTAGGGTAAAAGCACAAAGAAAGAAATGATATTATGGTGTGGATCTAGATAGAGTAAGTGAAGTGATAGTGGTGCTGCAACATAATATGTCTGTGCATGTGCTTGTAAGAAGATTCCGTTTGGTCGTAGCTTTGTATTGCGTAGATGTGCTCGTAATTGAATGCAAACAAGAGAACGTGAGAAATTCGTTTAAATTGAGGAAAGAGCCTAACTGAGTTGCTGCGTGAGTCTGGAAGAGAAGAAGAAGAAGAGAGATAGAGAGAGAGAGAGCTCATCTTATTAAATAAAACACTTTTGGGTGTGATGGAAGGAAAGGCTATTATTACTTTAGGTGGATCCTTCTATTGCATTAAATTACATTAGGCCCATTACATTACGTTCCACTACACACGACACTCACACTGAGGCAGATCAGAGGAACGGCAAGGTAAGCTCTTAATACAAAAACACTGAAACTAATCAAATACATAGATAGTTGAGGGAAATGCATGGAGGGAGGTATAGGCGGGAGAGGTAGGGATATAGGGAGCTTTAGTTTAACAAATGATACACTTTTGCAAGAGTCCTAAGTGCCTCTCGCTAATTCTGAGCTGAGAATTCCTTACACGTATTCATTCCCCATTTTCTTACATCACACACTCGCACACAACGTCATAACCCATGGAATTTAAATGCAAACGACTACAGATACAGATTCAATTTTGCAAATGTAACCAAGCACCTCCCTTTCCTCTCTATATATAAACGCTATAGACATATGGACACACATCCTTGTCGACTCTCACATCACAACCTATAAAGCGCCTATTTATGTCTCCACGTGTGTTTCAAAGTAGTTCTTCCATAAATATTTCTTTTCTACTTAGATTCTTAGTCAGGCACTTGACCTAAATTGTAAATAAATGAATTCCGCCCATTATCATAAGGAAGAAATCAAGTCTTTCACTTTTATAGGATTTTAGAGAGAGAAAGTATTTACGCCTCCAAAGCACTCATCGTTACATCAGAGAGCCTCTCTCTCGACGACTTTCACTTTCTCTCTTGACTTTCTTCACTTAACCTTCTTATCTACATCTGAATATTTTCCCTCTTCGCCCTGACTCTAGCCAAATAATATTCCCCTATCTTTCGTTGAAACGCCATCAAGTCACACGTTTCGGCACTTTTCTCTGTTTATATTTTATAGTGTGTCATGTCAGGTCGTAAAGCCCTCAATTTCATCTGCATCACTTACATTTCCTCGTAGCTATATTGCAGAACCATATGTTTATCATATTCCTATTCCTCAGTCATAATACACACGATGTCAAGGGAAGTTATCACCCTTTCGCTTTTCATCCACACACATATTATACATATCTATACACTGTGAGTGAGAGAGAGAGAGGACACTCTATCCTATCACTTCATCTTCTTAAAGAGACATTTAATATATGAATGCAAGGCTATAATAAAAAAGTGCATAAAACCAAATGAAATATGAGATAAGGTAACTTGAGTCTCTCTCTCTCTCACTCTGTTCCTTCATACATACACCTCTCTATACAAACATGTGTACTACTACTAAAATGGTTGTAGCTCCAAATAATATCCTCCCAAAGGCAAATATCATCATAATAACTATATATAACTATATAGGTAGTTATAAGTTCACGCTATAAAATTATATTATAGTTTCATTTCCTCCAATGATCTACACTCAAGTGGCACACTATAATATAATAACTCCTTTCAGACACACTCTCCTGTATGCCCCACTATTACACAGACTTCAATTATGATTATTTCTCGTCATTACACTAAAACGCACAGACACACGCAACCCTACTACGATACATACACTAAATATAATATATATAGCGAGCCAATTTTCGATGTACTTTGTTGATGTTGATTCATGTAGACATGTAGGTATCTGTATCAGAGAATTCTACTATTAGACTGAAAGGTAGAGAGATAGACAGGAAAATAGCGTAGCAAGAAGAGCGACATAAATAAATAAATGAAGGCTCGTCTATTGCTGCCTTGTGGGGGGCTGGCTCTTCTTATCATCTTCAACTATAAAATCATATGCGCCTTAGTTCATTTTATATTCCATTTATTAGACAGAGTATGCATATTATTATGGCTACACACAACACTTCTTTCTCTGTGTACACAATAATAGAGCGACTACTCCCACTTTTTTCGCCTTATCACACTGCTCACAGCCAAGTCAATACAATCAAATCACCATTAGACACTATCTGATGCAGAACATTTAAAGAACCTTGCATACTTAGCTATACTTATATCATATATTACAAGTATACCTGACAGAATTCATCTCCCTACCTGAATATTCTATTTTCATTCAACAGTGTTTGCATAACTCAACTCATGCTAAGCAAATATTTGCACTGCACATTGCATTGCTTCGGAGGAGGTTAATAAATTGGACTGCCATGCCATGACATCCACTCCTTTCCTCTCTCTCTCTCTCTTTCATAACATACTTAGTCCTAATCTCAACCTGCATACAGAAAAGTTCTTATTAAAACTCCTTTTGACTATGTAGCATATACTGAAGCTCATATTCTTTCCTTTTTCGTGCTAACAGTGAGTGATAGCCTTTTTATTAGTGTAATTTTTCATGCCACTCTACTCCTGATTATAATAATATAAACAATTTTAATCAGCAAGGGACAGGAGAGAGTCAATTAATTATTTTTCCTTTGCTAAAGGTATCAAATATTTTGATTAAAATTATTCACCATACTGTCCATAGTTGTCCCATGCCAATCAATTAAATTCTAAGCATATTATCATCGTACAGGTGTACAATCATGATTGTCATGATGACTTGTAGATACAAACGCTACGTGTACTCGTTATTAAATTTTGCGCAATGTATATATGCTCTGCAGGTTGACAGGTCACTTACATACAGCCATACATATTTATAGATTCTTCGCCCAGTTGGAACACTCTGTCTGTCCCGTTAGTTAATTTCGCTACAATAATGCTCTAACCATACTACGCCAAACCTTGAGAATTCATCAACAATGTGCAAATCGTAATTGCTAGCTATGATGCCTACTCTACTGGAATTTAACTCCGAAGTATTTAGTGAGTGACAGGACAGCCGGCAGACATCCTGTGGAATTTTGCCAATGACTGTCAGGAATTCGCAACACCAACATTCCCTCTCGCTCCCCACTCAATATTCCAAAGACATCATTTAATTGGCAGTAGTGACATCATATAATCACCGTAATTCTTTCCCATTAGTCTATTAACAATTCTCAAGGCTCGTCTTCTCCTTCTCTCAACATGCCATATAGGCAGTGTCAATTGTCATTCATGTAAATTCCAATACAACATAAGAATCTAATGAATTTTAATGAAAATCAATAGCTGCATTCAAAGTATTTTCAATTCTTCCATTAGCCAACACAAAAGCAATACGAAAAACCATTTATTATTTTATTTTGTTCATAAAAATCAATCTCATTTTATCTCTCAAAATTCTATTCATCAGCTATCATCATCACATCCAATCAGGAGTTGTTGCCATCTACTATTTCAATTCTTACAAAAAAAGAATACTACGAAAAATCTTCAAATGTCACACAAATCGACACTCGACACGTCTCACACACCTAAATAAAAATTATTTTTTAATTTGTGTTAGTGAACAAAGTGCTTAGCTATATTTTATGTTGTTGCGAAATAATAGTACCCCAATAATAGTCAGTTTCCCAGTACAATTGGGGCATTTTAGTTTGTTTCTCTTTAATTTTCAAAACCTTAAAGGTCAAATAGGTCAATTTTGTAAACTAAAATGATTGCATGTAGTTAGTTGGTTTTGTGACATGGTTTTAGTTGCAATTAGACAGAGAACTGAAATAGTCTAATGCGTATGTAAGTGAAAATATAAATGCTACAACATTTAAGCTTTCCTCTACACCTGTGTGTGAATACATGCAGTAAAGGTATAGAAAGTGGGAATTGGAAAAGACTTCCTGCTGTTTCCTCAAATGAACTGGATGGAGGGTTATTATTATACACGAGGATTGTAAAATGCTGTTTACCTAGGCACAATAATTGTTTTCTGTAGTCTTTATTGGATAAATGGAGGAGTTGGTTGCTATAATATGGGATGTAAATGAAGTTTACAGCCTACTGTTACATAATTATCGTATTACTCATGTGTGTCTGTAGACTATATGATTTGTGTTCAGCAGGTAGTAAAATAGCGTAACTACCTCAGAGCAATCAAATCCCAATATGAGTTTCAATTTAGCATTTTCTTCATAGTTTAGCTCTGCATCGCATGTCACTCTTTTTATTCCCCTTTCCTTGCCTTAGCCAAAATTTACGTTAAAGCTCTGACTTTACTTATCTCTGACGTCATCTTCTACACAGGAATCAAAATATTGCCAAGGAAAGTGAGTTGAGTCGACTAACGAAGCAGGGCAGGGTTGAGCGGAACTATCTATAGATAGTTGAAAATGCTTGCGTTCATATTGAGCTCAGTTTTCCCTAGCTTATTCTATAAGTAAAAGCTAATCTTATCTTTCTCTTATTTCTCTTCTCCCCCTTTCCTTCTCTTTTAACAAGGAAATGACACGGCACGACAAGACACAACCACGACTCTAAATCTTCCACACTACCACACTACATACAATTCCCTCAAAACTCCTTCCAGCTCTCCTTTCCTATCAGCATTCTGCATTTTACGATCAGCTCTCTTCTCTTTATTTCTCTCCCATCACCTACTTACATACACACCAGACTGCCCAATAAACTTTTCTCCCTCACATCCTAAACTAACGTGATCTATTGAATGCAATGAGAAAAATTTAGTAAAACAGCTCCACCAAATCTACCTAAAGTACCATTAAGAGCATAGAGCATGCAATCCAAAACAAAGTCCTTAGTATGCTCCAGAATACTATAAATGTTATTTATATAAATAATCCATAATCCTCAGTTATCATTATGGCTGACGCAATTTATTAACTTAAAAAAGTTGTACCTGCGAAAACTGACCTAAATTACTTCAATTAAAATAGTTCAAAGAAAACGTTCAAAGACACACAACTTGAGAAATGTTAAAATTATCAATATTGCTTCAAAAAATTTTGTCCATTTGGTAGATGTAGTTTACTAATACTTCTGTGACTTGTCATTGGTATCTAAATGTTAGGTACAAATGGAAAATAATACAATCTCAGAAAATTAATAAATGGCAGAACTGTTGAAAAATGTCTTTATAAATCCCAAATCAAAGAAATGTGTTTTATATGCATATAATGTTTGTATTATTACATATAGATGGGAATGGGATGGGATGGGACTATAGTAAAAAGCATGAAAGTTGTAATTGGAAGCAGATCCATCTTAGCAGAGTTTTATTTTAGTAAATGGACGTTAATACATAATGTAGTTGGTTGGTGAGGAGTGTGCATAGAGAAATAAGAGAGTAGTAGTAGTACATCGTGTGTGCGTGCATTAGGAGTGAGTGGAGGGACACGGAGAGTTGTTTGTTGGTTGGTCTGCTCTGTTTTGGTCGAGAGCTAATTCTCAGAGGGCCCATAAGCATTCGCCCGAGTCGAGTGGAGGAGTCTGTAGCCGAGAGTGCTGACTATTGCCCGTCTACTTACTTTTAGAAGAGAGCCAATGCTTTTTGCGCTTCGGTGCGGAACGCTCTAACCACCAACCACCACTACCAAAAACCTGAAAGTTTTCCCCAACTTTTCGAAACTCATTTCTCCCTGAATAACTATAACATACATCTCGTCTCCGACCTTATATTTACAAATACCAAGAACATTTTCCATGCACAAACTAATATAACATACCACACACATATACCTACATATACATAAAGGTAAGTGCTAAAGTAACTAGACAAGACAGAACAGAAACAGAAAGAGAGAGAGAGACTAGGGTAGGTAATTCTTCTACTTTCTCAGACGCAAATCTACGATACCCTCAAAATTGTATCTGGTACATTGGTATTATATTTAAGACTTTCCCTATTTTTTGTTAAGAAATCATATATGTAATTACGACATATATAAATATACATATTCGTAGTTCACAAATGTTCAGATTCATATTTAAAAGTTGTAGGTGCTACACTGACTTCGTTTTTATTGTAATTCAAAATTGCAATTCCAAGATTTCTAATTCTGTTGATTAATAAAAACTTAAAATTATAATTCTTTTATAAATATTCGTTTACAAGACAAATTACAGAATTATTTTGAAAACATATTATAAAAATATGAAACAACTTCCATCAATAAGAAAAAAATCGAAATATCTTTAGGGCTGTTTATATTTAAATACGAATTTGACATGAATAAGATAAGAGTGTTAAATACGTATTTGCGAGGAAATAAAGTGTGGGGTTCAGTAGGGAGGTTCCCGGTTGGTTTGGTTTCTCTTCTAGCACCGTTTCCCTTCCTTTGCCTTACTTTAGTTTGTCTTTTGTGGCACGGAGTATAATGCAGAATGGTGGAGAGCACAGAATGGGAAGGGAAGCTGAACTCTCACCCTCTCCCACAACCAAATCATCTTAACATTGCACTCCATTCAATTCCTTAGATGTATCGTCTAGAAGGAAATCAACTGTATATGTATGTACATTTACACTAAGAAACCTAGAGAGAACGTAAGTAAAGATATAGGGAATTCTCCTGCATCATAATTACTCGCCAAGCCAAGAATGATTCAATGCATTTGAGAAAGTACACCTTGGCTAAATATGCCCTCAGTTGAACTTCTTTCACCGAAATCCTCTTAAGCTTTACATTAGACAGCTTCTAACTCTAATAATAAGAACAGGAGCACTACTGGCAGAATGCAGAACTTTCCCTTGTAAAACAGTGGAATTAGTTGAGAAATGAAACGAAAGTGAAATAAAGTACAGGAATTGCGTTTTCATCAACAGACGAAACTTTAGCTATAAATAACCAAACGATATAATAGTAGCTAAAAAGTGAACTATACACACTCAACTCAACTCAACTCCATTATTCAATATCGTCTTTCTTAGATTCGAATTTACCATTTTCCTTCATCTTGTTCTGTGTAGTAAGTAGTAGCATTCCAAATCTATTAGTGTCTCCAATTTTGTGATCACTCAAATATATTTCCTGTAGCAATTAATAATAAAACAACAATTACATTGCTGTTGTAGGTTTTGCCTTGGAATTTCCTTCAATTCCTAGAATTTAGAATTACTTTGTTCCTTTTTAATTTCGTCACTGTTGTGTAGGGAAAAGTGGTGAGGAAAAAGTGTAGAGACACCTTGTTTGTTTAGTCTGAAAAGTAATTTAGAGTTGATTGCGAGAGGATTTGAAATGAAACCACTGAAGTCAAGCTAATGCGAAACAAGGCAAAGAGGGATTTAGATTTTGTTACTTTGCTTTTAGCAGAGTTTTCCGTATTTCTTGGTTTCTTTAAAAGGATGTTGAGTGTAGAAATCCTTTTCTGTAGTTTCCGCAAGGCTTACTAATAGTAAATGCGATCTAAGTCGAGATATTCCTTTCTGTACACGTGTTTTATTTTCAGTTGCAAATAAAGTGATGGATGGATTTACTTTAGTTGACTCTCTTCTCTTTCTCTCTAGACATTTGAGGCTGTGGCCAAAACGGAATTGAAATAACTAAGTTTTTTAGCTATGTATATATAGGATGTAGTATTATTATGTGCCACACACTCTCATACTCTCATCTTATATTATTCTCTGGTTTTAAATAAACAGGAGAGAGTGAGACCACAAAACAGGAATTACAGATAGAACTACATTTGTAAATGGGTCTCTGGGTTTGTTTCCATATTTATAGTTTGAGGGAGTGAACATACTTGTTAGCTTGCCTACTTGGATTAGAGAGAGAGAGAGGAGAGAAATCTCCATCGTCCTATCTGATCAAAACGTAAATGTAACTTTTGGCTAGGAGATTTAGCTTTCTCTCCTAATCCCTATAGCATGGAAACAGCAGTCTTTGCTTAAAACATCTCATTGGAAAGCAACGGACCATTCATGCACTCATTTCATTTCGTCCATTAGGAAATATTTTCCTTACAAACATCCTCCTGCCTCATGCGTACATTCTCAACACACAAACTTCACAAACGCTTATTTTCATTCATACTAGTCAACCTCATACTTTCTCTCTCACTCTCTCTCTCTCTCTATTTCCTATCATTAATAATGAAGAAGCTACTCTAACCTTTTACCTCATCCTTAGAACTAATCAGCAAACTTGCTCTACCTTTATTTTCCCAAAGGTGAAGTCTTACTATAGAAAAAATTGACGTTTTCTTAGAAACCAGGGAAATTGCAGTGTAGATTATGATAGTTATTAGTTTAGCAGAAGAGGCAGAGAGTCTATAGATAGAGAGAGGAGAGAGGACATTAATATTTCATAGCCATAAGTATGAAGAAGCTTATTAGTCTAAATTATCTACAAGAAATTAATGACCTTATTAGTCTCTCTCTCTCTTTCTCCGCCTAGCTTGGCTAACCATTTCGTCTCATTTCAGCTGATCTCATTAAATTCCAACTCTAACCTTTTCTCCAGACTAAAGATAGCTAATGTATTATTACACAGCAATCCTATGTATTTCTAATTCCATGAATCTACTCCATATAGCTCCCACACAAATGTTTCCTACTATTAGCGTCTTTAGATAGATACGTCCATTTAATTTCTCTTGGCTTTCTTACAATGGACTAAGACAAGACACAGAATACAAATATACTCTCTCCAGCTCCTTTTCTTTCTAGCCAAGCCGTAAAAATTAGCGAGCCGTAAAAGACTCGACTCCAAATACACCAAAACACAACTAAAATCATCATCAACTCTTTCTTTTTCTTAGTTAGTCCATTCCACACACACACGCACACAGAGCCCTATTTTCTCGACTCTTTTTCTTTCCTTTATCTCCTCCCATCATCCATTACAATATATGCAATGCTTATATTAGCTCTAAAAATATATATCACATTCCAGTTTTGCCCTTTTACTCTTTCCGAACCTTTTTTTAAAATCCGCATATGCACACCGTGAACTTTAAATATCGTCGACCTCCCTTCAAACCTCAACCCACAACCAATTTCTTAACAATTCAGCATGACAGTGACGAAATGCTTGCCAAATTTATTCTCCCACATTTTCATTACGTGCACTTAAATTTAAATGACACTCCTTTGATTTCACATTCAATTGAAACTGCCATTAAATTCTGAGTACATCCAAGTACATATAAATTATTGACATTTTTTTAATTGTTCTCATGCCTAATGTACATGGTGGTAGTTAAAATTTAACTAAATGATTTTCATTGCATATTGAGAGCATTTTTACAATTCCAATCTATTGCATTATAGATACACTAATTAATTATCTACAACTTTCTCCCAAATGGAATAGAGATAAAATATTAATTCGCAGCCCAGAAATCAAACAATATTCAAGTAGCTGTAATAATTTTAAAAATTTGTTGTATTAAATAGTAAATATGCGTAATGGTGCATATTCTTCAATTACTGATTTACATATTACATGATGTGTAACATGAAGAAAAGCCATAATAGGTTAGCTGACAAGGACAGTGTACAAAATAAGAGTCCCTCCCACCCTTGTTGCCTTTAAATTATGCATAGAGGAAGTCACAGTATCTACAATTACCTACCTGATAGTGAAATTATTATGTATTTTAGAATATATTATCATATTGAAAGAGTTGACTGAGTTGAGTTATAAGTAGGTAGTGAAGTGAAATACAAATAGTATAGTAAGGGGGGTATATAGAGGAGATAATATGATGCATACCTGCACGGAGAGTGGAGAGATGTAAAAGTTTATTACAATATTGCCATTTATGGTTAGTATTGTGAATAGAGAAGTTTAGAAGTTATGTCTCCTCTCCTCAATTCACTTCTTGAGTGAATGTCTTGACTGTGTGTGAGTCTTGACTTTTGTGCATCATAATATAAAGAATCCTAATATTATGCATGATGCTGATGTATAGTCTATATATAAAAGATAAGATAGGAGAAGGCCACCTACAAGGGTTTGGTCATCTCATCAAATGTCACATGCTGATATTTTAACAGACTCATGTTGGTGCTTCTCCCATCTCCTCAGCCAAATAAACTCACTTCCCATCAAATCCCTCACAACAGAACATGGAAAATATTGAAATGCACTCACATAAAGTCAGAACATTCTCATTTCTCCCTTTGTCCCTTGGTAATGACTTAACTGGAACATTTGAAAGAGATTTCAGCCATTCTCTCTCTGGCAAGAAGAACTCTCTTAGAAATGCATACATAGGCATCTGCTAGTAGTACATCCTAGTTATCTCTTCTATTATCTCCGGTTTTTTCTCTATATGCAGCTTCCTACTGGTTTTCTCTTCTTTTGGCTCAACATTCACCAGTGTAAAAGTAAGTAAAGATGACATGGTTAATATTTGTACCTTATTTCTAGCTTTTTCTTTGCCGTCTCTTCCGTTATTCATATGCATATGAATTGAGAGAAAAGTTTCAGAACAAAGTCTGATGATGATGATATAAGGAATAAAAGGCTTTTCCCCTGTCGCCCCGCTTTTCTTTCTAAAACTTGAGCATTTAACTTAATGAGCAGATTTCATTAGAATGTTCGCACTATCTACTCCTAGATTTCAAGCTTAGCATCATCTATTCCATCACATTACCTAGTAGTACCTAGTAGTACACTTGTACTTTGAAATACACAGAGACACACAGGCAAGTCAAGTGCCAGAGCACAGAGAACAGAGAAAGGAATGCATATGGGAGCCATTTGAGCTGTTGAAACTTCAACCAAAAATGTCTTTGCATAATCACCGAAGTAAATGCTAAACCAAAGCAACTTTTTCCATGTTTATGCATAATGGAGTGTTATTTTTCCATTAAAACTTTCCCTCTACACCAACCTACTCTATACTTAGTCAACCAAGAAGCCCTAATGGATTTTTTTGCAACTTTGCAATAACTTCTTTCTTCATACTACAAAAAAAAAAGGAAAAGTGTAAATTGAAATTGCAAAGAATGCTCGTCAGTGCAAAATCCTTTCGCCAACATTAACCCAATTCAAACAAAAAAGAACCAATTAATTCTTTTCTCAAATAAATGCACACTAGAACACAGCTGTTCTTTTCTATCCTACACAAAACCCCACAATATAGTTTTAAACTGAGCATTTTTGCTCAATTATAATATTTTTTGGTGACAAAAAATTTCAATTTTTATATTTCTTTGTTGCTAAAATATTCAAACTATAGTAAGATGATTTTAATAATATTAAGCTACATTTATTTTAAACACGCTAATATTCAAATCCTATTGTCCTCGTATCCCGTTTGATTGACAAGATTGAATGACAGCTATTGATAAAATGGGTAGATTAAAAAACTTCTATCAAGTTTAGAAACATTGTAAATAGAAAATGAGGGATTAGTTGAAAACTTAAAAAGTTGGCTTCTGTCAAATGAGGCGGACAAGTTTGATCAATATTTATTGAATTTGAAATGGGAGAGGAGGGAGGAGAAAAGATTGGGTGGGACAGTGGGACACTTAACTTTTTTCTTTGGCTCGCCGTGGCATCTTTTCTTTATTTTATTGCCAATGCAATTCCCTGGCATAAGGTCGGCATTCATGGAAAATATTTGTAAAGAAGAGGTGGAGAGGGGAGCAGAAGGCTTTTTGCTATTCCTTTGACTAAAGAGATATTCAACCCAGTTTAGAGATAGTTTTTTTCGACTTTTATAGTACTTAGTTTTTACATTTGGCTTGAGTTGACTTGACTTTGTCTTTTTTCTTTGTAGGAATGTGTAGGTATGTATGTAAATGTATGTGTGGCTACATACATACATACGTGTCACACTTCTTAATGCAAATTACAGAGGGCCGCGTGCGAAAAATGGCCAATAGAAACGAACGTCAGTCAAAAGCAAGTGAATTTCAGCACAACTTGCTTCCTTTCACACACACACACACACACACAGACAGATAAGGAGTATAGGAAAAGGTACCTAATGGAATAATATAAAAGTAAACTCTTTTCTCCACCAAAACACTAATCACAAAATCAATGGGACAATTTACATGTTTGGATTATTGACGGAGAGAGAAGCGTTTTTTTTTCTCTCTCGTCTCTCTGCAGTGCTATAGTATAGTGTGTGTGTATTGTGTATACGTTGCGACTGGAATATTTTCCAGTCTTTCCTTGACATCGCATAATCGCATCACCATCACCACAACACACACCACCATTCCATTCTATTACAATCCATTACTAAACGTTTCCTTGCTATAGAATATTTATCTTTGAATCCTCCTCCACATTATCTTATCCAGGATGTACAGATAATACTTATAGAGAGAGACAGAGAGGTAGTTTTAGGCTTTTATAACCTTCGCCTAGCTATTTACCTATTTATGTCATGCATAATACATAAATCCCTCAATTTCCCTTTTTAAAACTTTCCTATAGGAATTTTTCTGAATAAAATATAAAAAAGTGTCCCTCCCGCTTTTGGTGGATGTTGGGAGCGAGGGCCTCATTATAATTGCCAAGCTTTTCTTCTTTTTTCTACCATTTCTAAACTATTTCTATGAAGAACTACTTAAATATATCTGCATTAGCGAAGATATAGAGCACAGTAAACAAGAAGCCAGGCCAGAGGAAGTCAAGTCACGACACGACATGGAAAACTTGACTTTCGTTCGGTTTGATTAGGCAGACTTGGCATCCCTCACTTACTACTATATACATACTATGTATTTATATATGTAGTACTTGATATAAGACTTCTTTCCATTTCGCCTCTAATGCTTATTGACAGAATTTCCGATGACAATGACTAAGACTTTTGCCATTTCCACTGCCATTACACTAAACTTAACAAAGTTTTCAAGAGAGAGAGTTCTCTGCAAAGTCTTCACTAACTAAACTAAGTAACTCTATGTATTGTAAAAGCACATTACCTACATACATAAATAGCCAACATAGTAGTTATGTTGTTAAGGACAGAAAAGTAGGTTTACCATTTCTACGACTAAAATAGTAATCGTGGATAAATTGGGATACAATTTAGACAATCAAGCCATTTCTGCCACTTACGTCTCTACTCTAAAAGAAGCTAAGTAACCCACTAAATTAATGATATCTGCATTGTCATTCCTTTCGTTTTAGCTTTTTTCGAATAAATGAACATCATGTGATTCATAAAAAATTCATGATCCAACAATGTTTTTCTACATAAAAAATAAATGCGAATGCGACCGAAAAGGAAAACTTTTGTAATTCGCCATGAAAATATAATTTTTGTGCAGTAATGGCGTCTAATGTCAAATTCAAAGAAATCAATAATAATTATTTTTCATTCTTTAAAAGCAGATACAGTTGAGTAATGCTTTGTCAAATTATTTCAAGTCTTGTCACAGAAATGTTACGAGAATATCTAACAACAACCTTGTGTCGGTATATATTTAATAATATAATATATCTCTTTAAGAATAGGAGCTGTATACAATAATGTAAAAATGCGTGAGTGCAGATCGACTATTATGGTAGGAGGATGGTTGAGATATTCTTCCTGCTCTGAACGAAGGTAAAAGTGAAGAGGAGTGAAGTGCGAGGATGTAGGAGTTAAAGTCAATATTTGCACTGAGCTCCTCATAGCTCTCTGTCTGCCTCGTTTGCTTTCCTTTACTCATCTCTCTCAGCTTTAGCTCTGCTGATCAGCCAAGCCAAGTTGAAACTTATATCATTGTCAATTGAATAAAGTTAAGGATGAATTGATAGCCTCCTTCCATTTCACACTGAAAACCAATTGTACTTTGCACCTTGCTCAACCTATTCAAAGAGAATCAAATCCACAAAAAGCTATTCCTTGTTCTCACTATCTTACCTTCTAATTGCTAAACTTTTTCCTAAAAAATGTCATCACAATCACTCTTTACATTTTATTTAGTGACTCGTACCAACTGAATATACATTAAAGCTTTTAAAATTAAGTAAATACGATTTATCAACACTTTTCGCAATATTGGGTAACCCGTGGGTAACCCATGGGTAACCCTAAATACTATTTTACGCATAGAAATCTACAATCATATAATATCACCATAATATTTAAAGATATCTCTATAAAACTAGAAAATTCACATGAATTCTTAAAAGAAATCTATTAAAAAAAATCCTATCTCTATCCAGCTGTATTTGGTCATGAAAAGAAATAATGTATTGGCCCAAGGACAGAACGGTGAGTTATTATCCCTTGCACGTCTTTTTGTCACTAATGCAATGCTGTGGATGGTGAAAGTGTATTCTTGATTTATCGTTTCAATTTCAATTCAGTAACATGTCCAAGTTTTCTCTACAGCCATGAAATAAGAGTAGGTAGATAGAAGAGAGATAGAGATAGTAGCTAAGTAAGTACCTAATTGTATCTTCTCGTAAAATGGAAATCCTATTCTCTTCTACTCCATTTCTTGAAAAGTTAGTTTCCCATTTAGTAGAGGATATCACTTACGTCGAAATAGAGAGAGAGAGAGAGAGAGAGAGAGAGACTGGAGCATACACACAAGTTATGTTCGGCAACTTTGCCAATATTATTGAATTTACTTCTTGCTGGAAACTTCAAAAACTACTTTGAAAACTTTACGAGATCGTGGCACAAAGGCATCTTCTCAATTACTAACATCCTATTCCACATTTTAGGTAACTGTGATACTATCCTATAGTTATATAACTATATAAATTGATTAAATTATCATAAAAATATATAATTATAATTATTTATATGATATTTTCCGTGGTAAATAATGGTAAAAATCTAATGTAAGGAATTTACTGTGCTATCTATCTATTTTCTTTCGTTGCAGTATCAACAACTGAAATTGCTAACAAAAGTCAGAAATAACTGCAGAAAACTATTCCATCTATTTCTAAAGGTTTATTAAGCATCCATAGAACTTAGAAGTGTTTATATAGAGTGTGTGTGTATAGTTTTGCAGATAGTTTCTGTGGTTTGGCTTAGATCTCTTAGTCTGAGCTAAAGTTTGCTAAAGATTGAGGATTTCCATTGGAAATTGTAGTTGAAGAGGCAGAGTGTATGTATGTGGTGTGGTGTGGTGTGGTGGGTAGTTGGCTGTCCTGTCAATCAGACTGACATGAAGTGGAGCTCTTCTTCCTCAAGTATTTATTTATTTTCTTGAGCGTGTGCTTTGCTATTGGAGCGCTAAAGTGAAAAAGGAAGTCTCCGTGTAAGTAAAGTGAGCTTCTTTCTGCCTACTCAATGTACTTGTAGTAGTCTTGGGCTGAGTAGGAAACTCTTAGTTAATTGACATCCCATCCCAATTCACTTTCTGCCTATTATTCTCCACTATGTGCCAGTAATTTATTTACACTGCACTGCCTCGACTATCCATTCCATCCTGTCAACCTAGACATTTAATTATGTATTAATCTCTTAATTATAAATCTTCCAAATCAATCTCCTTTTTTTTCTCATTTCCTTGTAACAAGAAGAAGAAGAAAAAAAAAGTTGAATGCCTACGCACAGGTTTGGTGAAGTAATTTAAGCCACCACTACTGTTTCTCAAATGAAATATTAAATCAAAAAAAGTGTCTACCTTCGTATTCCTGGATATCTGTTCTATTTTTCAAAAGGATTAATAATTGTTTTTAGCATAGCTGTCTATTTTTACGGGCTTGCAACTTTCTGGCATAATATTTTTCTGCTATAATAGATAATGTTTCCAATTTAGATTAGAAGTTAGCTAGGTATATACATAATGGTTAGGAGTTATGAGGATAGATAAGAGTTCAACTGTTGTAATGTCTGTGGAATCTGTAATGGATCTAAAATTGACAAATTACGTCCATCTAGCCCATTAGAGCTGATGGCTCCCATAATTTCCTATGCATGAGTTCGAGAAACTGTTCAAGGTAGTTACCAATTGTTAAACTATTCACATTGAAACAAAGTAAGCATATCCGAAAAAGCCAAAACCTAACCATAACTATCATTGAAACATTTCACATGATTTGGAGTTCGATGGAGCATGATGGACTGGTGGGGATATGCTATCATATAGTTTCTAAATTTTGTCTGTCTCTAGCAAAGGAGAAGAAGGATGAAGTAAATAATACATGTGTGCTACTAGTATCCTCCTACTACGGCATAAGTATACGAAGTTTCGCATAGCAGGAGCTCATTTTACTGCCAATTTTGCGGTTTTGCACGAGCAATTTGCCACTGTAATGGAATGCACGTAAATTTAATAGAATTCAGAGCAGTCCAGTTGATTTGATCGAGCGTTTTAGTTTTATTCGATAGAAAACAACGTGCAGAGGATATGCAAACAATAGAAAACACGATCACTAGATTATTACCTTCACTTCAGTTAGTTAGACGCAGTGTAGAAACCACCCAGAAGACTCAGGGCGAGCAACACACACACAACAGGAGTCGAATGAATCCAATTTATACGCTAATCCATTATTTTCTCGTCAGATTCCATGTACATACACTTTAGCTGCAAACAATAGGAATTACCTATGGATATCTTCTCCATTCTAGACACCACAACAACAGTAGCAAGTGTACATATACACTGTTGGAGGAATAACGAAAGAAAACATAGACGAGGTTCATTAGAGATTTGTAGCCACCCTGCACAACTTTCACAACATACAGCAAAACTAAGTAATGGTTTACACAGACAAGAGCCTAACGAGTAGTTCATGGCTCCAGGATGATTCATGATCTGCACTGGACGAACACAAGTGGGAATGACCACGAATAAAATACATACTTGTTTTCTATATTTTATACAGATCCATACTAGAGAACAATTTCACAATTCTCTCCGCAATATTATACATTCTTCACGTAGACATACATCCATACTTCCATACTTTATTCTTCTTCTCCACTCTATAATATCTACTACACCAAGGAAATTCTCATCTCTAATGTTTTCCGCTCTTCCTCCGCGCACTGCATTAGAATCCTCTATTATCTCTACTCACAGACTCCATTTATAAAGTAGGAACAGCTACTAAAATTGCAATGCTTTTATATCTGTTACAGGAGATTTGTATACATCCCCAAAAAATTAACTGTTCCATTCCAGGTCAGGTCAGGCTTCACTTAATTTCCAAATTTTGAAATTTAAAATTCAACTATAAACTATTGCTCTACTGATCTAAAATCCAGAGTAGACTATATTGTTAGTCACTCATATCTTCAATTAAGTAAAAAATAATAAAAAACTGAACTTGATTAAGTCAAGAGTGGGTATGAATGATTTTTTTGGAATTATTTTTAACTTAGGATTCGAATTCCGGAAACTTTCTTGTTTAGGATTGGAAATTCGTAAATATTTAGCTCTAGGAATGTTTACTGGAATTTTTTGGAGAAAATTCATCTCATGATTTAGTTTAGGAAATGTATACTTGTGAAAATGTTTCCAAATTACTGGAATGTAATTAGTGTAGGACAAAAGTAAACTTGGGTAGTAAAATCCCTGTAACATAGGAAGTTGTGATGTGATGTGTGAAGAGGGAAGAGAGGAGCTAATACACTGGAAAAACATTAGATTACGATACAATAACACACACTGCTATGTCTACCTGGCTTTTGAGCAGATATTCCATTATAGATAGGAGTGAGATATAGTGCTGGTGGATCCCATTGCCTTCGGGATATTTAATTTCATTGGGAAACCTCAAACTAAATTGACTCCTACCACACAGTCGTCTGCAAGCAAAGCATTAGATATACACTGACACTGCACAAGATGAGTCAAAGAATACAAATGCATATTTATAACGTCCACCGGAGCACAGATAACTAAGTGCCATGCAATTGCCATCCTGCAGGCAGGCAGGAGGAATAATGCAGTGAGGACAGTGAGGAGTAGGTAGCCTCCATGTTTGTCTGGTCACTGTGAAAAACACTTGAGAAAACCCACACGGTCAATCGCCACTTAGCTATGTAGGAGAGCGAGAGGGGCTGTTAAAGAGAAAATAATAAAGTCGGACGTTTGTGTACTTGAGGCAACCCTCTCCTTACCACTTCAGAAGACCCATCCACTCCATGCATAATGAATGACTCTTAATGATGATTACCATCTCTCCCTTCCTTATTGTTAGCTCTAGTCCACTTTTCTATTTCACTTTTATTTCGTACGAACTACATCTACCTACAGTGATACTCTTAATCATTTCCTACATAGTCAACCCTAATACCACGCTGGGATATTTAAAATTTACTTTAAAAATATTTGCATGAAATAAAATTAGTTTTTCATTTACTATATAAAATTTTTTATTATGGTACATCTGTCGGGACAACCTATCTCGATCTGTATTATTTCTTGTAACAGATAAACTGCCAACTTTTATTATTTACAAAAAGGCTCCAATCTAATAATAACTATGATTCATTTAAATCCAAATTCGAATCCATTTGTTTGTATTTGATCCTATTCTACATTAGAGTAAGCAACACGAAGAAATGATCTTTTCACGTTGTGTACTATCAAATAGATTTGAAAATGTTTTAATTTACGTGTTATCAGGAGTGAGCCAGAGTAAACGTTAAAGAAATCGCAGATAGTTACAATTTGTAAAAGATTAGTTAGAGCATACCCTGTAGTATCAACTTTTAATTAGAGATGCGGATGATGTGATAGCTGGTGGGATACTATTAATTAGTACCATACCTGTAATATCAGCACCAACAATCTCTATTCCTAACTAGGATAACACACATTTATCATCTTCTCCTCTCCCCAAAAGCAATTTATTATATTAGCTGTATCATATACACAGCTATATACAGTAAACTCTTCGTTTTTTGCCAATAATAAATATTTGCAGATCTTTTTATTCTACCTAGGTGTATTATATACAAATGTGATAAAAAATAGTTCAGGTATGATTTGAATTTATCTCATCACTGTTTACGCGTACCTGCTATAGGTACGGCATGACAAATATTGTAAAAAAACAGACATATAATAGCCTATAGCTAAGTAAAGAAAGATAACTCATATAATACGCTCATTTTCTATTCATCTTTGAAAAAATAATGGAATGAATCGGGTTTTGTTATGTATGGTGTGATGTAGTGGTGTGGATTGTGAAAGGACAGAGCCATAGATAGAATAATGTTGAGGAAGAGAGATCAGATAAGCTACAAAGGAGTCTTAGAGATAAGAGTGCTGTGTTGCTGTGTAAAAAAGAAAGTGAGAGTTGTTGGTGGCTGGCTGGATGTTGAAAGAGTGAGTGAGAACAAGTTCAGTTTATTAGCGTGATTGTAATTGTGACTACAGAGACGGCTACTGTCTCTTGTTCTCTCCGCATTAGAATTCTATTGGATTAAATTACATTTACATTAAGTGTGTTTAGAGGACGTGCATATATCTATGATACTCCGAGAGCCAAAAAAACTGCAGATAGTTTTCGTGTCTTCTAATCATTTACCTATACATTTATCTCCTACACAACAACCTCGTATTAACTATGTCCAGTTTCAGAGAGCGAACTTGCCCAGATATGTTGCAGTCATGACCATGTTTCTCTTTTTTCTAATGCACTTTCATTTTAGTCTACTCTACTACTCTCCATTGTGTATATAGTATCGCAGGAGGACTTGTGCATTAGATTCCTTTTCTTCTCACCGCCACAACAAAAGAGGAGCTGACAAAAAACGGACTTTAATATTGGTTTCTTATGTCAACGTTTTTTACTCTCCCTACAAGACTACTATTAACAAAATCCTATAGTAGTAGTGGGTGAGAATTGTTAGATGAGACTCAATTCAATTAAATTCACTTCTTGACAGTCAAAGGCGTCAATGGAAGAGCGTGCAGTTCCTGAGACGAGTTTTACACTCGCATCCATCCTTAAATGCATATAATAATAATATAGCTACACATACATACGCACACAAAAAGCAAATCTTCAATGTCCATTCTAGTCACAGTGTCCATAACACTACCAAACAAGTCCATAGTCACTACACAAATGCATTTCAATAAACGACTATCTTATGCTTTGTACAAAAAGCATTTAATCATATCCTCCTCAAAATCATCACAAACGCAAACTATTTTAAAATAAATGATTCTGATCTAGCCTAAATAAATTCACTTTAAAATCGGACACTAAATAATTTATCGTAACAACTTTATCTATTTCTAAATATCTTAGGTTTAATGTTGATTTTTTGCAGCAAAAGTTAATAGGCACAATAATGACAATAATATTATGTCAATGTCATTGAAAAAATACTGGGAAACAAATATTTGTAGCAATTTAGTTACAAAATCATCAATTCTGAATGTGATTTTATGTAAAGCTCATTAACACCATAGATAATTAGCATAATTAACAAGGATTATGTTCATGACCATCTGGCAATTTATGTTACCATTACGGATTGATATCATCGTTACTGTCCTTACTGTTGCAATTGTATTAACTGTTTTTAAACTGATGAGATGTAAAGAAGAATCCTCTTCTGTAATGAATTCCTCACTTAATAGTAACCGACTTGATCATTAAATGTTCATTCACATTTGCAATTTAATGAACAAGAGGCTAAATGATAAGAAAATTATTCGCAATTGCTGTTTGTTAATTAGTATGAACAATCACTCGTGTACATCTATCTTCATTTCAACTTGCATCACTCATACACACTTATATAGAAGGGATTGATATCATAAGATAAGAGAAGCTATTAAATAATCCCATCAAAAAGGGTGTGCACAGTTTAGGGTGCGAGTGTATTAGTAACATCTTGTGCTGTGGTGGAGGAGTGCAATGTAAAATCTGTAAAGAAAACATGAGATCCTAATAGAATTTCCAGCTTAGCCGGGGAAAGAGATGAGAAAGAATAACATAATGCATTACCTACATTAAATAACAGAGCACGCAATATGTATTCATCTTGCATTCTATTGTGTTAGCTTGCACTCCTTCCTCCTAAGCACTAAATCTGTATTCTATTGTAGGACGAGGAGAGGAGAGATGCATCACAGTTTCCCTTCCACCAACCAACCAAACCACTACAAAATCCAGTGCACTGGAAAACTTTCCTCTCTCCTAATAAATAGCATTTCATTGCATTTGAGCATATGAGATGCGTGCATCTACTGCAACTTCTCACATCCGCCTATTCATATAACAAACTTTTCTCTCACACTCTATACAGTGCATTCACAATATACTAGTACAGAATTGTAAATGCATATTAAGCTTAACGCATAATAGTATACTATTTAGTATAGCGTTATATTATGAATGTCTAATAAAATGCAAGAAGTCTAGTCTTGAATCAAAGAGATACAATTCAGAAGAGAACGCGTACAAGTTGGAATAGTTAGAGAGAAGAAGAAGCCGAGAGATGGGAATTATCAATAAAACAAATCTTCCAGTCGGGACGTCATTAATCTTCGTAGAATGTCAGCTTCCTTATTTCCTCTGAAGTGATGTGATGTGAGAATGCGACTCTTTCCTTATAGCTTTGCAATACTTAACAAATCTTCCTCCTTTCTTTCCGAACTCTCAATCTATAGTGGCTGGGGATGGATTGCTCTTGGATTTTGGTACAAAGACACATTTAACTTGCCAAATTGCCTATCATAAAACCCTTTTCTACTATTGCACATTATACTTTCATTCATTTTACGATGCTTTTCGTTATAATGCAGGTGAAACTAGAATTTGATGAGTAAAAATAATTTAGCCATTTATCTGTACAAGAATTGTACACACATATTTTGTTCAAAAATGCACTACTACAATCTTGAGAATTAAACAATAACATTTCTTAAAAAATAGCAATTAATAAATTGTTGATGAGCCATCATTATAATGTGTATAATATCTATATAGTAATTATAATTATGCCAAGGTAAACATCTCATGAGGTGTGTCAGTATTGCGTTAAGTTTGCTACATCTACATGTGTTCAGTTCTCATTGTTGATTTAATAGATCTTCCTCTCTTCGCTATTGTTGTAAGTAAAAGGGGAGAGAGATGGAGATGGGTAAGGCAGGAGAGAGTGAGGTCACGTCACGTCTCCGAGAGAATAGCAGAAATGGGCAGTTCAGATCAAGTCAACAGCAAAGGTAAATTGTGCCGCATGCTCGAAAGATGGAAAAGCGGCTTCTTTAGCTCTTTAGCTGCGGCACCGCCTTCGCCTTATTATAGAGCCGTCATTAATTTGATTCTGATACAAAGTTGCATTTAATAGTCGACAACCCAATGCACCTCCACCGACTCAGGACGTGCTCTCAACTTAAGAGCTAATAACTCTTACACAGAAACTTAACCGTCACCACTTAACATTCATTTAATAATAATGGAATCAACAGAATGTCTTTAAGCAATGCAAATGGACCTGACTACCTGTGAATCTTAAGTAGATATGCCTATAATATCATAGATTCCCCTTACTTCTATCATTATCATTAAACACTTAACTACGAGTTGATTTTACTGATTTTAACATAAAATATAATCCTATTATATACCACAACTCATTCTCATTCCCTCATTTCCATTTACTGTCCACAATTAGAAGGCTTTATTTAACCTCTGTCTTGTACATATTGGAGAATGCTTTCTATTAATGATCAACAAATTCATATTAAAGTATTGCAATGCAATACAAATAATAATAACAAAATTGCACATTCCATTTTTCTTTTCCCTAATTCAAAACCCCAAATATTTTGACCTTTACTAACAAAATGAACAATAACCGCTCAGTCGATGTACATGGCAAATAAAATTGCCTGTCTGATGATGACAAAGATATGCAGTCGAATTTCATTCATTTCACGCAAACACAATTTATGTATAACAATTAATGTTGCACAGAATTATTAGGGATACACATAATGCATCTGTTGCAAGTTGTGAAGTTCTTGGCCGAGGGAGGCCTTGAAATGAGTTGAAAAGAAAGATTTTTTATCTGTGATTTGTAAGTTGGTAAGTGTGTGTGTGTGTGTGTGTGTGTGTGTGGTTTGAATGTTTTTCGTTTTCTGATTTGGATTGGGACTGTCAAGTGAAAGTCAGTTGTTTCCGCATGAGTGGTCAGGCTCTCCTCTCCGGAAATCGGGCTCAAAGCCACCCTACTGAACATAATAATGTTCTTGTGCAGAAAAATAGAAAAGGCTCTGATTTCTAGATATATGAGAAAAGTGAAGTGCGTAGAGTCGGACGACGACGGAGTGAGTAGCGAGGCGTAGGTCTGTCCAGCCAGCAGCTAAGACAACTCAAGTAAAAGTGAAGTCAAAGGGGAAGAAAACAAATCTGCTTTGGCTTATCGTTAGCTGGATGGCTAGCGGAGAGTGGACGCTGACTTGCATTACAATTCCTCCGCATTTAGCACGGCCAACTGCACTTTTCTATCATAGCCTCTCTCTCTCGAATTATACACAGAGCAGTAGTGCAACATGCGTAAGTGCGTACATAGGTTCTGATTTCTAAATTCCGTTTGAGATCCTGTCAAGTCCTTTCCAACTGCCTCTAGATTCCATTTCCAAGAGAAAAGTGCATTTTCTTTTATTTCACTGTTGGCTTGACTTGTGACTATAATGTGACACTGAGTTGTTATACACAAGCAATAGATTTCCGTAAGAAAGAAAGAAATCCCACTAAAATGGGAGAATGAAAGTAGGGAGAAAGTACTTGACTCTTATTTTGCATTTGACTTCATTTAAATACAACTTGCGTATACTGTTAGTAATAAACCTAGAGAATTCTTTTATGAATATTTCACTAGAATAGAAAAACAAGGAGAAAGCTCATGGAATTTTATGCAGAGAGAGAGAGAGAGAGAGAGAGAGAGAGAGAGAGAGTTGTGAACTTGTGTTTAGCGGTAGAGTTGTTCCGAAAATATTATAGCCAAGGCGTGTGCTACATAAAAAGTGAGCATATTTCTATGAGATACTTCCCTCCAGATGATTTCTGTGTATTTGTCTGCAGTTAAGTTGCCTCTTGTTTTGCCACGCACCACTCCACTCTACTTTAGCTTCCGGTTCACCATTCTCTCCTCCTTTTGCTCTTGGAAAAACTCTTGCATTGAACTACAGTCGTAGTGCAAGGAAAACTTACGCACTTTACTTTTACTTTAGATTTCCTTCCCTTCCCATTCTCTCTCTTACATATTCACTTAGAGATACTCTATAGACTATTCTTCACTGTTCTATATGTATATCATACTAAAAATAGAAACACAGTTTGTCTTAGGCTCACATGCATTTCTTTTCCATATATAAAGCTATTCTAATGATAAACAAGTGTGTATAGTGTATTTTGGGTGGTGTGTGTGCATGTGGTTTTGGTTTAGGAACGTTTTTTTTTACTCTACGTTTGTGTACATCTTAAGCTGAGAGTAAAGTCTTTTTATATTTCCCATACAGACACTTACAGGGAGATCAGGCAGACGATTTTAGGAGGAGAGAGAGAGAGAGAAAGTAGTGAAAGATCATCGGCACTGTTACTATTAGCCTCCCGTTCCCGTTCGTCTCGACTTGAGTAGCTCAAACGACGTCAAGAAAATAAGAAAAATCGATTTCCTCACCCTAACACAACACTAAAGCTCAGGAAAAGAAATTCTCTAATGTAAGTTAGGCCGGAGTTATAGAATTGCATTGGATTGCATGCATTTCTCTCTCTCTCTCTCTCTCTCTCTCTCTTTCTCCATTCATGCACTCGACTCCACATCAGTTTCCCTTTAATACTTTACCTTTCCTTCTCCCCTTTTTTACGATCTTCACCAACATTACTCTCGACTTATTCTGCTAACGAAATGATCCTTCGGCTCGAGTACTACTTACCTTTCTATTTCTTTCCTACCAATACTCAGTTTAGCATTTACCTATCCAACCAAATTTACAAAACTCCTAAACAACCCACACACACCACCAACCAATAGAAAGTACATAGCTACCTTTGAAAAATGCATAGAGGAGAAAGTGACAGAATCTTCGGATAGGATTTTGTTGAGAGGGAGAGGGGAAATCCCCAGTTTGCTTCTTCTCTTTTTCTCTCTTCTTAGCCTTTACTTAAGCCAGTTGACGTAGTAAAGGTGACGTTACCCAAATGCACTTACTATTTAAACGCCTTATATCTCTCTAGTCACTCATTCTTGTTTCATTCTATTCCCCATGTCACACTACCGAGAGCAATTCCATAGAGTCAACTTATAACCCAGGTGAAAGCAAAAGCATCAATAACTACTTCATATTCTATACAAATCGCGCACATTAAATCATATCATTATATTTTATATAAAACCTCAATTCATAGACACTTTAGACACACAGCAATGCGTAAAATTTTTATATTGGCCTTATAGTAGTTGTCATTCTGTGGAGCAGAATGATGTTAGGGAATAAGTGGCAGGATGAATAGAGGCACTGTAGTAGCCACAGATGAATGAATATAAAATTCCCTAAGTATAACTAACTGCACGAGATAAACTCAAGAGATGCATATCAGTTTTAGAGCTCTTCAAAAACGAGAGCAATTTACTTCATTTTTTTCTCCACAGAATTTCCACTCGACTTTCCTTCTAAGAGCCCTCCAGACTTTTTGACTCCGTTCACTCGTCCCTAACTTCACTACACCACCAGAGCTGAGTGTGAGTGTGTGTGTGTATTTGTGTATATGTGCCTGATCCCATTCTCCTATCTTACGACTCTAGTAAGAAAGAAAGTCTTAGATTCTAGACTACTACGAGTCTCCTAGGGCATTTCTCTCTCTCTTTCTTTTTGTGTCGTGGCCGTGTCCCATTTGAATAAAATGTTTCCCCAACGAAAATAGTTGCTCTACAGAGTCGCCCGTGCATTCGCACAAATTGCATGCAGTGTTTCCTGTCGTTTCACATTCTCCCATTCAACTCTCTGTATATATGTGCACTAAATGTCTTCAGATAATAGCGGTGCACTTCTCTACTTACTCTACCTAAAAGTCATTGTAACATTTGCGACAATCTAAAAAAAAGTCAACTCCCTATCTTTATTTGCAACAGTTTCACTGATATAGCAAATTTACACAGCAAATCTGATTGAATATTTTAGCAAGACACAAACTGGACAAGTTTCTATCCGTGTTACACTCGTGACACCCATAGCCATCTTTTTTTCATCCACATGTCATGTGAGAAAAAAATCAACTCAAAAATGTGTTAATGTTAACAGCCTAACATTTATTATAAAATATCCCCATTAATTGTTATTTCGTACAGTTTCAAATTTTTCCACAAGTTTTCCGCAGTAAAATTAGCCAATAATCAAATTAAAATCTTACAAAAAATTTGTATATTTTTAGAATAGTGAATAAGAACAGTGTAACAACTTGTTATCTTTCTTCTTCTTTAATCTCAGCTCTGTTCCCGATGCCCTACATCCTCCATATTTTTAATTAAGGAAAAAGGAAAAGTTTTTTCGTTTCGCTTTGAATTTCATCTGGAGGAGGGAGGGAAAAGGAGTCTGTGTGTATGAAGTGTATAGGTTCAGTAGTAGTAGTAGTATGTAATCTGTAATTGTGTAAAAGAGAGGAAAGTCCTATCACAAAAGATTATAAATCTGAGGAGCTTTGGCCTAAAAACGTCACAGGATCCTTTTTAGCTCAGAATCAAATGTAGAGTGAAGCGTAGTTATAAGTCTTGATGTAGTTAACTCAAGTTAACTTGCCATAATGAATATATTTCACTTACTCAGTTACACCATGCATGGCATGGGATTTATATGGAAAAACACTGCAGGCGTCCTTTTCTATTACATTGTAAATATTACACAATAGTCTGGAGTAAAGTAAGAGGAAGAGGACTATTGTTCTGCCTTCAATGTACCTTTTGAGCATCTCTCATATAGTGAAAAGAGTTCAGTGAATTCGCCATACTCTCAAGAGAATTAAAATAAACAAGTTCACGGAGAAAGTCAAGTCAGTAAGTCACTGAGACAAAATACTTTCTCTCTAGCCGTGTATTACATTCCACACTATGTGAGTTGTATGTCAAGTAGAATATATATAGAAAGCCCATCTGTAGTAGCTGAGGAGAGAGCAAGTCAGGGAAGAAAGGTAATTAAAAAACTTGGGATGTGACTCTCAATGCCATAAAGGAGACCACATCCAGCAATTTGGCTTCCTTTCCAACTCGACTTCATCCATGTACGTATGTCTTCTTCCTACCAATACACTAATAATCTTTTACGTATAATGTTCTCATTTCAAGTACCTGCTAATCGTTAATGTTCCTTTGTAGAGTTATATACAAGAACTTGACTATATAAAATATAGGGATATTATTATATAGTTTCTGGATATTAAGTTCTCTTCTATCTTTAGTTATTAGGTTATTACGTTCTGATTCCTGTGTGACCATGAACTAATTTCCGAATGTCGTCTGCACGTAGTTGGGCAATGCAAAAGGATTTTAGGGAGCTGTAGTCGCATTGTAATCCAATGACACTGTGTGAGTGGATAAATTAAAGCAGAGCGCAGAAACCTGTGACATGAAAAGATAAAACATGTTTTACTACTCCTATCTTTTAAGGAGCTTCTTCTCAGATAAAACCCTTTCTCCAGCTGGATACTCCTCTCTTGATATATTATAGAACATCTATGTATGTGTACTATAAACACATAAAAATAATTCATAGAGCTATACAAAGCATTATATAGTGAGTCAAAGTAAATGAAGAGACTCTCTACACTCGACTAGTCTCTGTGTGTTCAAATGATGAAATATTCCCTGTGATTTCCTTCTTACCTAAAATTTCTTAACCCTTTCCCATTTCGTGTGGCCCTCTCTAAAAATCCACTACTTTCTTATAATATCTGTTTATCCCTAATATATATTAGTATTTAATATAAGAGCTAGCGCCTAGTTTAAGGACTCTTGCATGTGTCTGTATATTAAGGAAACCCCAGTCTGCGTATACTATGCAGTTAATGGATGGATTTATTTTATCTCATTTCCTTGAATATTGCTCCTTCAAAACCTCTCTCTCTCTCTCTCTCTCCCCGTTTCTTCTTCTTCTTCTGGGTTTAACTCACTTGCTCCATGTTATTTGACTTTATGTGAAGAAGGTGTAATACAGGAGTCGTCGTGGGCTAATAGCAACTAAGGCCCTACCTAACATAACTTTTCTTACTTTGCCTTTTCGTGCGGTTAGTTTAGTTTAGCTATTAGATCATGATAAAAGGACGGAGACGTAGTTAGAGGAGACGAGAACGAGACCACTGCACCAAATTCTTATTTCTATTCACTTTCTCTAGCATCCCTCCCACAAACCCACATAAATTTACTTTAAATCTCTTCCCAGCACTTCCCTTCCTTCCTTCAAACTCCTCAGTCAAAATATTACAAAAAAATATTATTTTCGCTCTTATAATAAAAACATACTTAGACTTGCAGTTCTACTCCTGAATATCTAGAAATGATGATGTACAACCCCCGTGCGTGGTACAGATAAACAACCAAAGCAAATCAAGTCAAAATAATGCTATCCAGCTAATAAAATTCAACACAATTGCATTTTATAGGCAAATGACTTCTACATTTAATACGTTTTATATCCCTACAGTTATTTATAGATATACTCTGAGTTTGAAAAAAGGAGTTAGCATTGACCTGAAACCAGAAATACACAAATAATATTATTATAAATATTAAATGTGAACGGCGTTTGTATCGCTAATAATTGATAGTAAAATTGAAATTAAAAAAATTAATAAAGCTGAGCTGACCGTAATGCAGTGATTCTAATGACCATGGAATTAAATATTTTTCGTTTATCCTAATCTGCATATATTTTGCACTGCCGTGCAAATGTCATTTATGTATAGTTTAGAAGTAGAATGCGCTTTAAGAGTTTAAAGACACAATACACAAACGAGACTGTCTTCGTTTAGTTCTTGGTCAATATAAGGTCAATTTTAAATAGCAGAGAGCTACAGAAAGAAGACACTAACTAAGAAAAAGGATATAGTAAATGTGGAAATAACTCCAATAGTTCAGAGAGGAAGATGAAGAAAAAACATTCGTTTTCTGCTCGGATACTCTGTAAGTTTATGTCGTGTCTCCCTGTCGTAAAAAGTTTACACGGGCCATAACTCTTTAGTCGTTCAAGTGCGAGAGAGAGATGCATAGAGAGGTTGCTTGGCTCTATACACGAAAAGTCTGTAGAATATTTAAGTTGGAGCGATGCGTTACTTTTAATCACCTTCGCACTTTAATGTATATAATAGGATCATCCTTTTACCTTAACACTCTTGGTTTGCATGCCTCCACTGCACCACTCTATCATTACTTACTTTGCTGGAAATGCTGCCACAGAAAAAAGGGGAGAGTGAACTATATGCTATTTCCTAATTGAATAGCAACAACAAACCATTATCATTTTCAGTTAATGACTATGGAAAGCGACGTAAAATTGTTGAACGCAACTACTACAGAATGCAATATACGTAGCTACACACCTGTAATTACAGAATTGGTTAATGAGCTTTATCACAGTACATACCTCCATGTCATGCTTTCGTCAAAACTAAACTCATTTATATCTTTCATACACATCTATCTATATATTTTGCATTTTAGTATATTACCAAATGCAATAATACTCCTCAAGACTCATCCAGACAGACTAAATTAAAATCATTTTTAAATATCTGTAGCTATACCTATACCTCTATAAGTAATAACTATATATATGTAGTAAAAGTACTATATAGTGTAGCTGATTACATGTTCTTTAGTGCAAGACATGACATAATCGTCAAATGGCTTTGCTAATTGTAATTTCACGAGGGAGTTTCTCTCTCCACCCAAAAACAGTTAGTTCCAAAGAATTATACTCGATGAGTATGATATATTACACAAGCAAAGTACTTAAAACGCATGAAGGTGCAATGCATCAGTACCATCGCCATTAAAACATTAGTCCCAGCTTTTTGACTATAGAGCTGGGCAGATATCATCATGAAGCAGTAATTGATCTACACGCACTAATCCAAATCCTATACTAAATGGCGATAACAACCATACAAACTAATACCAGCGCAGGAAATAACTTGTAAAACTTGAGCCACTACTCACTACAAAACGTGAGTATATTTAAATGAGCACAAAGGAAGGTGTCATCTGTCAAATGCTATTGCTGCTAATCTTGAAATGATATTAGAGTCTATGATTACTAATAATAATAATATACAAGTCATAATGTATATGTCATTATATATTATTATTTGATAATTCATTATTTCAAAAGCTACTATCTTTGAATTTCATATAGACAACGACAATAAAGCATAAAATACATTTACTTTTTTATATCCAGTCTTAGAATTGCTTAGGTCACAAAAGCCCTTGAAGACAATATTCATTACTAAAATCCCATTTTAGCATACCTGTAAATGCATGAACAAACACAATAATGAGTCTAATCGCGAGATATATGTATTGCTTAGCAAGGAGAATAAAGAGCCAATAGTCAATTTTGCTCTTCTCCATGACTGATGCATTAAGAGTATTTACATTTGGGCGTAGACGACTTTGACATGATAATTCATCCATCACGCTTTGCTATTACTTTGGGAAGAGCATTCAATACACCCAATACACTTCCATGTCTTTCTATGCTCTTAGTTAGTCAAAGAACAAATAAAGCCTTTCCATTGATGGCTTTACTACAAGTATCAACCTATTCCTTTATTTGAGTATTCTCAAACCAAACAAAGCTACCATCGGCTATGACACAGTCTTATCACGCAAACTTACTAATTATAGAAAGGTACAATAGTAAAAGTAAGTATCACATCCACACTATACTACTATAGCCTATACTACATAAGGGTAACTCACAATTTCATAAATAAAGATCATTAATTTCGAATGAATAAGTTATACAAATAATTTCACTTACTTTGTACGTGGATTTGCACAATCAAAGGCAACACACGGAAATCTAGAAACAAAAAAAATATTTTTTCATGTAATTAAAATGTTGAACGTCTGTAGCATTAAAACTTATATCGGTATAGTATTTAAATTCATACAATTCATTAGATTTTGGTTTTTCAGGAAATTTATTGAAATAAGTAAGTTATAAATTATGCAAACAACAAGATGTAGGTACCAAACAGGCTTTATTTAGATACCCAAATAGCCTTAAGTTGGATAATAGTTGAAATTCTGGGGTAATTTATATTTTTATTTCCCGTAGTCATAAGATGTTTACGTAAAACTAATGACCCTTAAAACAAAATACATACCACAATTAAAAAGAAATGCAAAAGCCTTTCGACAATTTCAAGCAGATTGTCCCTATCAATTTTTATTAGTGTAAGTAGCTCTTCAGGTTAGTATAGGTATAACTTAATGGAAGAGTCATTGTACTGCTTCTCTTATACAACTATTATATATATAGCTATTGTTATTGCTAACAAGATATATAGAAATGAAAGCTTTTGTTTCATTTTCGATTCGGTTTATTATTCCTCGGTCCACCCAAGGCAGGCAGGAACTAAATAGGGAGTCATTGTTGTAGCTCTCTGTAGACTCAATTCAGACTATTGTGATTCCACGATTAGTCGAGAGAGAAAGGAAAGCTAGGTGAACAAAGTCAAAGGAAACAAAGTCTCTACACTGTACAGTGCACACCACAGTGGAATGGTAGGCAAATTAAACCATGCAAGTAAATGATTGAATGGAAATCACAAAGCATAACGGAGCTCCTAGCTCCAAACCACGAAAACCAAACTAAAACAAACCTGCTAAATTCACCTTTTCAAGTTTGCAGTTGCACGGATTGATAATTAATAATGTTGCAGAAAGGAGCAACAGTTTCAAATACTTTCAAATTAATTCCTCCTTACATGTAAATCAACCCATTCGCACACAAACATAACTGCAAACTAAATACTACTGGAATTACAAACAATATTACCTAATTATATTCTGAGAAGTTCTCAAAATGAGAAGTAATATTCTAAGTGCAATGCAAAAAGTTAGTTCAAACGAACCCATTACGTTACCAACTGATCTGCAATTTGATATTTGCTATTTACAAAGTGAAAACAACATTCTAACGTAACTACACAGATATTTTTTAATTTACGTTTTTAGAAGTGTTTTCATATGGATGTTTGTTGTGCGCAAGAAAATTATACGTTAAAGGGTGAAGGACGAGGAGTGTACATTAAAATATTAGGCAGAGGCTTAAGTTCTCGTCTAAGTTGAACGAAGCAACAAAAGCTCATGACATAAACACAAAGGAAGTAAAGAGGAAGCTTAAAATCAAAGGGAGCTGGAATGGAAGGAAAAGCAAAGCCATCCACTTCAATCCAATTCATCTCTGTTACTCTTTGGCTCATTGTTAGTCCAAAATTCAGACATTCAACAACTCAAGGCATTAGAGCGAAGAACAGCCCTTGTCAAACGTTTAGAAGATGAAGAGCAATAGTTACTACATAATATTCAACTCTCCTATACCATAACATGCTAAATGCATACTAAATAAAAGATATATCTATTTATACTTGGATACTTGCTAATGTTTGTTTAAGCATATGAGATAATTCATCCGCATATTTAGACAAGATGAAACCTAAACAGAAATCAGCAATAAATACATCGTGAGAAAAAGTTTTTGTTTTCAACATGATGTACGTCTTGTGGATTGTAGTGTATATAGGCAGTGCCATTTTAAAGATCAGTCTTAAAATATTAGAATCCATTGGAGGAGAACGTATTTTGTTTTCCGGCTATTATTATGAATGTATATAGGGATTAGAGCAGATGGTTTCTCTCCTAGGAAATCCTAATGAATTTGCACATGAATGCGAATTCTAGTCTGAACTTAATAATTCTATAAAACGTGAGGATTTTTTTTATAAGTAGTCATTAAACATCGTCGTGGAACTTTTATGGACTGAGTCAGACAGGCAGCTAGGGTTTTGTTGCTAAGAAAAGGCAATGCTTTCATCCATCCATTTTATTAGAAAAATCTAGCAGCTGCGTCCTAAATAACAAAAGTCTTTTGATAAAATTTGCAAAGAGCTACACTTTTTATACTTATGGCTTTATATTGTTAGACAGAGAGGCCATAGATTATAATAATAGAGAACTTTATATGTAGTGAAGGGAAAGCATGGATTCGCATCTGCGAATTTTTTTTCCCTTGTTCATTAACTTCCAGTGTCAATTGGATTGGAAGTTTCCATTCCGTGCCTTGTACACTAACATTATAATATAGCTATGTGTAATGTCCTTACACTAGCCATTCTATAATAATAACAAAAAATATATTCTACTTTTCTCATATAGGCTCTATTTATCTTTTCGACACAGATGTTGTTTGTTACTCTTACTTTCTTTGTAGTAATATCCATCTATCCTAATTTAAAATTCAAGTCGAGTCAGTTTCCTGCTGTCTAAACCTGGAGCTGTGTGCCTTTTGGCTTGTTATGGACTCCTGTCTGCTACAAAAGAGATGAAATGCCCATAGATAAAATATATGATTATATATCTGTAGTATATATGTACGACTGGGCGGAAAAGGGAACCAACTCAATCATAAAAAAATAATATGTTGCTATGATGTAAAAAATTA
>JAAAYG020048140.1:0-11743 GCA_009936455.2 Tomocerus minor
TATAATATCCTCTTTCTCATTCTTTCTACAAGGAAAACAACAGAAAAGTTTTGGAGCTAAGAAATAGAAGAATAAGAAATCTAATGCAATGCCTAGATTTTCATTTAAAATTCTAATTTTCTATTGCTATTGAAAATTTATAAATCCCTTTTCAAGTGATATGGAAAATTTAAATCTCATATCTATTTGACAAATACCAGAGTATTAAATAATAAACTAAATAAATAAAACAATAGGAGTTTAACTTTACGCATTTAACTTTTATATTTTCATAGTTCTTTACGTCTTTACGTCAGCGTCCACAAATGAATTGTTCCATTTTCAGCAGATCTATGTGCAGAATATCCACATTAGTCTCTATGAGACATAATAAGTATCTTGTTCAAAAATAGCAGTTTAAATTTTTATTGAAAAAATGGATGGACGCCGCAAGAAAAAGGAACAGTGACCTGCCGCATGCCGTCATCGTCTCAATTGAATTTAATGTGTATAGGGTCTGTTGGTGCCATTGTAAAATATGTAAAATGATTGATTGATGCAATGTACCATTAGTTACTAAATTGAAAAGGCTAATGCCAATCATAAGGGCAATGATAATGAAGAAAGGAGCACAATTGAAAATTGAAATAATGCGTCTACGCTCAGATAGTTACTCACTGGACTTTCCATTAATCGAAGGAAGAGACAAGAGGTAGAAAAAATCTGATTGACGATAGAAAACTCATAATATGTCAGTGTATCTGTAGATTGAAGGCAGGGAACAACAGTAAGACACCAACAGCCTTTTCGACTAGACTCCTTAAGACTTAAGATCAAAGTATCAACTGTGTTCATTTGATCCAAGTCGGAAAAAAGCAATTCAAACTTTGTAATCTTGACAAGTAAGCATTTGCGGATGATTAATTTAACTCGTGTGCTAAGAAAACAGACACACGAACGATACATTGAATAGATATTTACGAGGATTAGACAGAGCTCAACTTTTCCTGCACCTTTAGCTTGTTAATGTGAAACGTATGTAAACGTTAATGGTATAAAAGCTAAGATCCTTATCGGAAAGTTCATACCTTCGATCTGTGCCCACAAAAAAATCTCGATGGGTAAAAGAATACTGTTGTGTTTAACTTTTTGACTTCTCTGTGACTAATAGTGTAGTAGGATCGGCTTATCTATTAAATATGAGCATGAATGATAAAATAGCGACACACTACATACTTATGCTTGTATAAGGGAATCTTTTTAATAAGTATTCTTTGATTGTTCCTCCGAAGAAGAAAAGACAACAGAAGGCAATGAATTTAATATTTTTACTCGCAAGACACTATGCTGATGCTTATTCTTCATCTCTCTTACATTTATAGTACCATCATAATAACATTATATATAATGAAATTGCATATATCGTAGCATGGAATGACATTATAAATATTATAAAAGTCTATGGCTAACACACACAGTTGCACTGTGGAAAATACATTAAAGATGATGATTATTACTGTTCACAAAATCCAGCTGAGATGACTAGCATGACACTGACTTGCTTCAAGATTCCTTATTCCATCTGATAACGATGGGTGCGCCTTCCCTCTCCTCGCACTCCTTATAACAATAATAATATTGTCATAACATAACACAGACACTGTACAAATGCATATGTACATACTGTACGAATCTATATTGATATTAGAGTATAAAATCATTGTTACACTAGATTAATGCTGCATTATTCAATTGGATTCGATTCAGAAGACTTAAATTCAAAGAATCTCTTATTTCTTAAGGCACGCTACATTTTATAACAAAGATAATGATTATATCCGTGGAAGATTATGCAGTAAATATTATTCACAATTCACAATGCAGATATATAAAGAGTACATACATACGATTTGAATTTATATAGGTAGGTATATATTTTTGTCTGCATGTTAACTTACTGCATTTATGAGCATCCTGTATTTGTTTCCTAGAAATCTGCATTATTATCGTAAGAACAATTTGTATTTTTGGTAGAAACGGTGTATGGACACAAAGTAATGTTGTTTTTGGTAGTAGAAAATATTGCGATGAGATTTACTGAAGTGTTGAAAGTTGATGCTGGTGATGAAATGCAAAATTAATGACAGGTTAAACTTGAAACGAATTGCATGAATGCATATATCCTTTGTGCATCAGTGACTCACTTTGGATTTGCTGTTGTTTAATGGACGAGTAGGCAATTTATTAATTGTATTTATTGTTGAGGATTGAATAGAGTAAAGTACACATTAGTTTTAGTTATTTGTAGTTAGGTATGTAAAAAAAACTACTGATGGAGATAGATAATATGGATTGTATCAGAACAGAAGCGAATGCATTATGCAAAAGAGAATAGATTAATGCCATTAAAGTTAGTGGGCTTTGTGATTTGATTGTTTGAGGGAAGGAAGGAGTTGTAAGTTTGGAAGAGAGTCAAATGTTGGATGTACGAGCATTTATTTTCCCATGAGAATTTTAATAGTAACAATAGTCTACTCTGCTAGTAGTGCAGAACTAAAAGAATGTTAGTTACTACTCTGCGTAGCATGTTTAAAGATGTAGTGATTGTTGTAGTATGGGATGTTTGTAGTTTGTAAGATTACTGTTTGTGTACTACTGTGTTTGCTGTCAATGTCTTGTCTGAGTTGTCTGTTCGCTTTGCTTGGCTATACATACAGCATTATTATGATGTGTTCAAGTATTGTAGTTCAGATCTCATTGTGCTTTGCCCCTACTTTGTTTTCGTCTCTGTAACGGATAAAATAGATTTAGAGAAAGAGGAAGATGAGAAAATGATTTGATATGAGAGAGAGAGAGAGAGAGAGAGAGAAGGTTTAAATGGCAAATCCTAAGTATGGAGCGTAGTAAATAGTAAATTGCTATCCCGCAATCTTCCACATAGAAAATCACAAACAGAGACTTGAGTGAAGGCATTGTACTCTCTGTGTTTGAACTCTAGCCGAGAGAGACGAGACGACGAGAGCAGTAGTATAGTAGAGAGAGGAAGAAGAAGAAGAACAGACAAGACAATACAGAACTACTGTTCTACCGTAATGTATTTATTTATTTATTGCATTTGTGATATATGTCTCCGAATGGAATTATCTTGTAAACTCAAGTGTAATATTTACAATCTAGTCTGATCCTAATGACAATGTTGGCTACTCTCTTCTTGAGCCTTATGGCACTCCACCAGATTACATTACACATCTCTAATGGAACCAAGGAAATTAAATGAAGGATGCGACCACTTTAATAATAGAGCGAATTAAGTTGAAATAAACGACTAATGGACAGCACTCATGATCTCACACTAACATTATTATATCCCACTGAGTTCTATGACCATTAACAGCACAGCAAGAAGGATTTCTACTATTTATTATTACCATTAGTCCCTACTATCTTATTATCTCTAAATACATGCATCCCTACTTTACTTTACTTTAGTCCTCCCTCCCTCACTCAATCTCCTCTCTCACAAACACATTTTCTCAACTTCAATCTACAATTATGATAAATATACATATAAAACTCCTATATGCTACCTACAAAATGTCTACCACTTTATTCTGAATGTCTGTCTGTCTCATTTCGATGAAATAGTCCTGTAGCTCTATTTTTAATACATCTCTCCTAAAGATTTCACAAAGATTTGCAACTATTATATATCAGGCTTTTATTATTGCTGATTGTGGCTATTCTTTTTTTTCAAGACTTTTCATTCCTTTCTGTACTACATTCTTGTCTACAGAATTTTTCTATATAATGATTTCCTTTGCCCACATACAAATTGTATAAAAGTAGATAATGCATATATATTAATCATAGCAATAATGTTTTCTCGTTTTATTCGTAAGCCAATTTCATTTGCTTTGGTTTCCGTATTGCAAAGTTTTTCTCAGACTTTCTCCACATCTTTTTCTATATTTATATTTAGATAATAGCACCTTGTGGTTACAATGTAATAGTTTCACAATCAAATTACATCTACAAGAAAACCACAGCGTTTTATTATTTTTTGACGAGATACAAAAGTATGTTATTATTTTGCAGAATTGTCGTTTTTGTCATTTTGTCGTTTACAATCTTTAAAAGGAGGAAGGAGGCATTCAAAACAATCAACATCTATTGTTAGTTCATTATTAGGTCATATTAACTTTTACCACTAGGAAATTTGAGTTGAATTGTGCTAAACACTAGAAGAGAAATATTAGAACACAATTACACAAGTTGTTTCGAGAAATGGCTATTAATAGATATACTACCATATGATATGATATGATACACAATCAAATAGTTATAGACTGATTGATTATAGATTGTTCTTTTTACGTTATACAAGAGACATTACATGAAAATGAGTATTTCTGAGATTCTAATTTTCATCGCAGGCTCTGATAGCTCTGTTTTATGTATCTATATGCTTTTTGGCTAAAAATCAACTATGATAATATTGGAACACAAAAAATCCAGCTATTGATAGTGATGGAAAGCTGGAAAGTTCATCTACATGAATCCGGAAAAATATTTAAAATTGTATACAATTACAAATATTATTGTACTTGATATGAATATACAGATACCTGCACAACTTTTATTACAGAGAAATGGCACCTGTCTATGCTGAATGAACATTTTATATTTTGATTGCTACTTTTTGTATTGGTTGGTGAAGTTCGATAATTCGATAAAGACTCCTTAATAAATATATACATCGTCCGTAATTGCAGCTGCATACGTTTCCAATTTTCAAATGTAGGTACTAGTATAATATTTCTAGTGATAATGGCGTATATTTAGGCGTCCATAGAGGCGCTAGATAATTGGATCAAAAAGAATGTACACGATTTCCATCTGCATCTTTTTTTCATGTATCAGTGTCTTACTCAGATCTATTTAATTCTTATATATACTCAGCTAAGGCATTTCTTGCAAGTGCAAATTCAGATTAAGGTAAGAATCCATTATTTTCGTTGCATTTACTTTTGAAAAGCAGTATTTCACAATAAAGTTCGTAGAGTAGGCAAATGGGTAGGAGGGTTGTACAAAGGAAAGAGCAGAAAAACAAAGTAACTAGCAAAAGAGACAATTAGAAATGGAACTAAAGGGAAGTTACTTGCTTTTTGTAATTACTTGCTAAATAGAAATGGCAAAAAGCAAAGGATAAATGTTGTCACTACTAAAGGCATGAATATAAATAAGAGGAATCCTGATGTGCCTGTTATCTATGCGTAGTTTGAAGTTTGAACTGAAGTAATAGCTGAATTATTATTACAAGAAACAAAATAACCAAGTCGTGTATTTGGATTTAAAAGGTTCTGCTGTTCTGTGTGTAGATATGTGTCTGTTTCGCGTCTCGACGTTCCTCCTCTCTTCTTTTCATAGCCCAGTGAAATTAGAATCGAGTTATTTGTGAATGTTGACAATGCAAATGTGTGGAATCGTCAAGATAATAGTAGATATCCTGCTAAGCGATAGAAAGTCTTTGAATGGAAATGAATTGATGTACATCATGAAGATAGTGTTTTCGAATGAAATTACATGAGTTGAGTCAACATGTAAGCTTTCGGCGAGGATTTCAGAACAATGGTAGACCTCCCTGACTTAACTTTAACTTGTAAAAGTCCCAACAGAACGCAACGGTTGATTTTCCTGAAAGAAATCCTCGTCATTACATACAATTCAATGCAATAATGCTTCGCAATGCTATGAAATACATTGCGACGCCATTCTTACATTATTATTCTCTACAATTACAACCAAGTTCCACTAATAGAAAAAAAAAATGACAAAAAATCAACAATATTCTTCGTACCTATCTCAATATATACTAGAGCATTGCTATAGATCAAAGTAGGTAATGGCATTTATCAATTGTACTACTATCATCACATCTATATATTATAATCATTTATCAAGTATTTATAGTTTGAAGTAGTTTATACACACTATACTTAAAAATGCACAATAGCTAAGAGCATTTAGAAGATATTTAGATATCCCTGTCTAATAATAAGCACTGTTGGAAAAGGGAAAGATTGAGGGCAGAATATTCTTTTACTCTTAAAACATGATCTCTCTCTAGTAGCAGCATTATTTCTCTCTCTCTCTCTCTCTTGTCGTATAAACGTAAAAATAATTCTACACTTAAAATACGTAATTGTAAATAGATTTGATAGTAGATAAACTATAAACTCCTCTTATACTTCTATCTATACGTATATATTCATGTCAAAAGATAAAGAGTCAACGCTCCAATAGATTTTCGCATGAGAAAGAATCAACGAGACGCATCAAACTAAAGTAAACGAAAAGGGAGATAAAGAAAAGGCAACGTTTACGAGTTCTTTCTAAGGCTCAGTGCATTATTATTATGAATAGTTTGCTTTACATAAACTGTTGGCCATGCCTTTAGCTTGAGAAGTGAATTGCAAAGAAAAAGACAATGTAAGAATTGAATTGACTCATTCACCTAGCTACAGAGACTGAAAAGAATTCTTTCCTCTAACTCCTGTCGTAATTATAGGCTTTGATGAGAAAGAGAGCTTTTCATCGGCTGTGGGAACAGAGCAAGAAGATGCTGTTCCAGTTTTACACACACTGAGCATACAATGAATAGCCTTACATCAGAAATCCTTCCTATGTATGTATGCGTGCACCGTATGGCTATTCCTATTTAGATATGTGCTAGACTATTGTCAATCATTCCCCTTCCACCATTTATCTGTTTCTAATCAAGGGCTATGGGGAACAAAATAAGGGTTCACAAATTTCCTCATGAATACGAAACCTGGCCATTAGGCCCAATTTCTTTCTCCGACACAATCACATCCGAATAAAGCTAGTTATTTGCCTTTTAATCATCAGAGCTCTCTTTTTCCTTCGAATAATATTATAATGTATTATTATAAACTGTGCTATATAGAGATGGATCCATATGTGTGAGTGTGTGTTCAAGAATGTTGTAGGGAAAGGAAGGTCAGGTCAAACTATTTCTTTACAATCTTTAGATGACTTTAATAGTTGTGAGTGTATTATATTTTAAAGGCTATTGTGCATTATTATGATGGATTCCATTGTAGTCTCAAGCCAAAGACAAATTCGTATTTTCATGTCATGTCAATTGACGCAAATCCTTTGTCGCTCTGCCATCCACCACCTCATAGTTCAACTCCAAAAGAGGGGACCTAACAAGAAAGAAAAGGGTGACTTCACTTTTGGCTTGCTTACCTTTTCAGACTTATATTCATTGCTACATACACACACACATTAGGTAGCTCTTTCAATTCACAATTCACTCACTCTCGGATATTCTTCTAATAATTATACACATACTCTCCCTCTCTTCAAACACTCTTTTACTAGGTGTTGACACTGTAAGCAAGTCTATCATTTTATCCTTTGCGACTTCACATTATCCCGTCTTATTCTCTCGTATCCTTCTCAATTCTGTAGCCCCTCTTGAGCTTGGATACCTGTAGTTGAGAGCCAAATCCCATTGTACATCTACGAAAGTGTTTGACAGACATGTAACTACTGATGAAGTGATAAATGCGCAATTCATTTCAAGAACTGGCCTAACGCTTATAAATGAATATTAAAAGTTTCCGTTGCAAAATATCAGCAAACTCTCTTGATCCTGTTGAAATAGAAATGGGAAAATTACATGCAATCTAAAAATGCTTACAGTTAATTGGCAAATGCAACGTCAACCGGATTACAGCGAAATCTACTTTTTTAGTAGATTAATAATAATTTATTTTAATGGAAAAATAGAACTGCGTCTTCTAGTGACCTAATAATAATTGACTTTTGAAGAAATGAGAATTATGAAATCCCAAAAAATATGAATTTAAAATGTGATAGAGCTGCAAGAAAGCACTAGGAATGATTTCTATTATTGAGGGCGGTGTCCCTTAATCGAAAGTTGGAGATCGAGTACCTACTGCCGATGCAGTAGTCCAGTTAAATCATAGTTGGAGAGAGATTGTCCGTAATGTAGTGTAGATAAGTTCCTTTGAAAAGAGCCGAGTGATTTGAGTCACAATGGAAATAACAATGGTCATTCTATTTTCTATTTGAAATACATTTATTACTATCACGGATGTGTGTATGATTTGACTGTGTGGTTTTATCTTTGATGTGTCTGAATGGTTATGTCTCTCTGTACTTAATGTGTTATGTTAGAATGAGAAAGATGATAAATAATCTTTTAGAGTCGTAGCTAGTGTGGATAAGTACGAGGATGAGAATACCTAAGTTAAATGTTCTAATAATCTTAGGAATGGTAATAATATTTTGTTGAATTCTAAAGTGAACCTTTCTGTTCCATTTACTCGTCGATTTTTCCACTGTGGCCACAAATGAAAGATTAGATAGGAAGATAGAGGGAAGAATAAGAAATGTAATGTAATATATTAAAAAACTTACTCTCTCTCTCTCTAGTAGGTTTATGATGTATAACTTTGGAAGGACTGGACAAGAACGGAGCAGAAAGCGAAGGGAAGGGAAAACTGTTCAATGCTCAATATTTCCGAATGACAAATGAATTGTCTTTGATATGATGATGGGTGTGTGTTTGTATGTATGCGTACATGCATATGTGTAGGTAAATGCATTAGGAGGATGCACTTAGTTTTGAGAGTTAGAGCTTTGAGGTTAGTCTTTTCCATGCGATGCCATCGTAGTCCTTCTCCCCCGCACCGTAGGTGGTTTTTTTATTCAACTTTGTGAGCACGGGGATGAAAAATTGCCCAATTGGAAATTTTTTACCTTGTTCGATATTTTAAGTTGTGTCTCTGCGTGGTGCATTTCCCTTCTTCTCGACTGTCCCTTAAACAAGAAAAGTTACTACACACATAAATACATTACACTATTTTATACATTATTACATCTGGAAGAGGAAGAGATAATCACAGAAGAATACCACAATGCAATAGCACATATGTGACTGTAAATAGACTGGAATAAAATAGAGCTAGATACCTACTACTACTAAAAAACAAACTAACAACACACATGTTATTAGAAAGTTAAGGGAAGAAGTCAAATTCAAATTATAATGGGAAACTACAGGGACTTTTCCGATTTTTATTACTCCAATACAATGTTCAGAGATAAGAGATACATTGGACAAGCACAGAAAGTAGGATGATACAAGGATAAATACGTAATATAACATTGTAGTAGGAAAATAGAAGAAAAGAGAGAGAGAGAGAGATAGTTGATAGAAGATGGGGGACTTGAAGTGACTGGGCTTCAAACTTAATCGATTTTCTTGTGGTCAGAGTCATTTGTGATGTAAAATCTTTAGAAACACGGATGACATGTAGGAAATAGGACAAAAAGGGACATTGTACCTGTACAAATAGATTTTTCTGCTCGTTTGACGGAAAAAGTGAGGCTAAGAAAAGGAGAGATTGTCGAGAATAAAAGGAAGAAAAGGAAGAGAACCACAGAATGTGTATCTGTAGGATGTAGTGCAAGTTAGTTATCTGTTTCTGTTGTGTTTGTATTTGTGTTATAGATAAGTGGACGGGCATTCCTAGTCTTTGTACTTCAGATGACATTCCTCATTTCAAAGTGCCCGTCTTAGCAGATAAAAATCACCGAAAATTTTTACAAGTGAAAAATACTGTTTTTACACCGAAGCCCCACTGTGATTTATTTATATGAGAGGATTTTCATATGCCCGCCTTGGTTAACCTCTGGACATGGAGTTTTGAAGTTGACTTAAGAGTGTGGAGTGAACTGCTGGATGGAGGACCTTTGCTTTAATATAACGTAACTCTGCACAATTCTTAGTGTTCTAATGAGTTGCGACTTTTATAGCATTTGTTTTATTTTCGGTTTGTTTTCTCATGAAATTATGGGAGTCCTACTGAGATCCATCCAACCATCTTCCCTTTCTTCTAATTTGTTTACTTTGGACTTCCAGGGGTGACTCACCAATCTTACGACGACTTCTCTCTATACATCTTCCTTCTTCTCATCCTATAACTTTTCAGATAGGTACCTACCTCTCATTTTATATGAGTGTGTGTATATATACTCATCTTTTGTGCATCTCCTGTATTTATCTCTTTAGAATTCTCCTCAAAAACTCGCATTAGTATTCTCCTTCTCTTTTCTTATTACGACTTTTACTTGATTTGACTTACTCTTTCTTAGTTACATTTAGTTTTAGTTGGGAGCAGAGAAACAGTTCATGCTGCTGATGGTAAAATGCATCTTGAAATATCTTATGCAACACACAATGGACAAGACAAGACAACTTTCTTTTTATCTGTTTTAGACTCTTTGTACATAAATATGTTTTATTTTTATTCCTCCTCATCTTCCCACAGATCTCTAATTCATTTTACGTATTGTTAAAAGCTACATCTCTGTATAAGAAAACCATGCATGCCTTACGTCAACTCATAGAATTCCCTACTTCTTTCTGTCTTCCTACTTTTTACTATAGTATCCAGCTTTTCCTCATCTTCTTCTTCGTGGCTAGTTATCTTCTCAGTCACTTTAGAATTCAAATTCGGTTTAGAGGCCAAACATGTTTGCACAGTATGGCGCAATTTTAAATTATAATAAATTCTGGAAGGAAGACCGGGAGATAATCTAATAGAAGAGAAACGTGCATTTTCATCTCGTCCTCACTGAACTACTACTGGGTGAGAATGTAGAAATCTCTCTCCTTTATGTCCTTTTCATCTTCAATCCAATCCACTCACTAACAAATGTTTGCCCAGTCTTCCTACTCTATATCTTGCCGGCCTTTTACTCCTTTTTTAAAAGAAAATGAAATACTACTATTGTTTTTTCCGCCAGACATTCTTAAAACTATATTTTTAGTATGCAACTTGGTATTTGCTTTTATTGCATGTGAAACTTGAAACATAAATCAAACCTACCATAGTAGTGTCAAAACCCTTTCAAATTATAGCCATTCAAAATTCTAGTTTCGAAATTTTAAGACTTGCGACTAAAAATGGCCAAATACTAGCGTAGTAGACCATTTTACTAATGAAAAGCGTGAAAATTTGATCTATGTGTGACTGAGGATTATTATGACTTATCGTTTATTATTATGTTCAGTGTTCCTAGTGTTCCACCACCAGATCAACAATTATTTCATCAAAATTGTTACAAGATCAATAAATGTACTTTCATTCTAGTAGCGGCACAGCACCGATTCTTGCAAACCAAAATATTGTTAAAACATCTTGAAGGAAAATGATTTACAATAGCTCACTTATTCCAACAATTTTATATGAAAAAGTATAACGATCTACAATTTTAAAGCACTGAAAATGAAATAAGATAATTTCAATTTAATTATAGGTTTCTAGACTGCAATAATAATATATTTTCTCATTTGGTAAATAACTAACTTAAAATCTTGGAAATGAACGTTATAAACGTTGAATGTGAATGTCAATTGTACGATTCAGTGCGCAGTGCTAGCTATCAAACAAAGCTACTATATTCAAGATGACTAAGCTAAGATCATTCATTCTCTCTCATTTTGGCAATTTATTCTGACATAAATTTTTTCTGGTAAAAATTAAAAGCATGGAACTGTTAGCGGTCATAAGGGTTTTCAATGGGGATCCCGGAAACTTGACAACCAAAAGTTCACAACCGGGGGTAGTGAAACTTCACAACCAGAGAGTGAATCTTCACAACCAAAGAATGAAATCACTATTTTCAAATTTTTACCTAACCT
>JAAAYG020048173.1:0-11737 GCA_009936455.2 Tomocerus minor
TTTTTCTTTTCTGTTGTTATTCCGTGATGATATTTCTTTCGCTTATAACCACCCGGCATTGTTAAATTTACTAGAACAGCTACAGCAAAAATAGCACCGGAAAAGTATGGCTAAGGTGCGGTGCGGCAATTGCTCGTGACCACGTGCTAGCTAACTCTATCGTATCCTAACACTATACTAATACAAAAATTTAATTCGGACTTCAGGTAGTAACCTCCAACCTTAGCTTCTTTATCGGTCAGCAGCCGTATTCACTAATATAATGATGACAGATGACTGAACTATTGGCTATCTACTTTAATTGCCCACTTTCATGTAGCAATAATGATCAATCGGGCAATTAAGTAGTATGTAATTGTTAAGATCGAGAAATCCTACCTGCTTAGCGTGGTGAACCAGCCGACAAATGAAGAGTGTACGAAGCTCCAACACAATTTTTCAGAGCACGCACCAAACTCCGCAGCACGTTCAGGTTTCTTCCTCCTAGCTCCTTGATGAAAAATGAAAACTAAAATCTCGCTCGACGATGCATGTACCTTGGCAGACTCTGTCTGATTGTATGTTCAAGACGGGGATATTGAGACAGCACATCAAAGTCTTTGGCAAGCAAATCGGGAAAGTTGTAGAGACTTGCCTAATAAAGTTTTCGTAAAATTGTAATAAAATGTGTTTGGCTTTGTCCCCCACCCCCCAAACTGAGTTCTAAATACGGCCTGGGTTTATTATGTATGTAAATGTATATTATATGCTTTTTCTGTACATTTGTTTTCCAATTACAACTTAATTTATGTCTAGCAGTACTTTTTGGCTACCAGTACATTTTTTATGCATGTGACGTTTAAAAACTCTCAATTTATAAAGAAATCCCAGTAGTGTCCCAATTGGGACCTATGTGTATTTTAAATTTATAAAATGTATGCAAGTGAATGCAGTTTATGATTTTATGATAGCTTGTTTGACAAAATCATGAAACAGTTTTCCATTAATGATTATTTAAGGAGGGGCTTCGACATATTAATTGCATAGATAAGGCCATTTTTTTCCTGTTACCAAAAGTACATTGAAACTCTTAAATGGAGTCAATGCTATTGGGCCCCATCCAACCCACTGAAATCCGAGAAATAGGAAAATTTTGTCAAAAGTAAGCGAAGAATGCCCAAAATATGGAAAGCGCTGTAGCTGTTTTCATTCAAATTTCCCTTACAATTACCTAATACTTTGCTCTTCGGGGGAATTATAGCTATTTAAAATTGATGTAGAAGTTGAGGCTCCTTTTTTCATGACAGTGGCTCTTCTAAACTATTTTTTTTACCATTTTACCACTTTGTGGGTGACAGAATGCTTTATATATATTTGTTTTTGTGGGGCGACGAAGTAAACTGAGTGTGCCTTATGCAGCAATATGGAATGCATTTGATTTAATTTCCAATTTTCAATGTTTTTAATGTAGATAATCTGAGTAATCAGTATGAACTGCAATTATTTTCTGCTATGAAGGGCTAATCGTTAGATTGCTTCCCAAATATGCTTAGTAAATATTTTGGGTTGCCTATTTGTAACTTGTTTGAATAATTATTGAACTTTTGTGACATACCTAATTCAGTAATAAAAAGTACACGTCTCATGACGGTACACACTCCGTTTGAAACTTAACTACTCATGTGCTATTTGAATGACTTCTTCGCTAATTTGCCAAATGAAGTTTGAGGGACTCAGTTTGTGAACTAAGAGATCAGTTCAGAAACGAAAGTATTATACAATGGATTACTAACAATCTTTTTAATTGTAGGTATCTCTTTATTATAAAGTTTTGAGTTGATTAGTGTGTATGCTGCAACAGTTTCTATAAAGTCAATTTGTGATTGTATTGACTTTGAATGCAATCCCATAAGTAATGGCCAACAAAGAAAAACTGCTAAAAGAATCTGGTGGCAATACATATAAGAAATTACAGAATATTGACTCAATTTGATCTACAGCGTCTTATTTTCTTCAAAATTAATCAAGATGTGGCAAACAGGCACTTTCGAAGATAAGACCTACAAAGAATATAAACAACTACAAAACAAAATCATCGATTCAGAACAAAGATTCAAAAGTACGACGTGAGATTGACAATATCCAGTTTTCCAATTGCAATAACTGAGTAAACTAAATAGCCTAGATAAGTAAATTATATTTGTACGAAAAGTGTAATAACTTGCTAATTAATCTCTTCCGCAAAGAACTCAATTAAAATCGTACATTAAATGTAAGTAATGCATAATGGATGCCAGCGTGCATAGACTTTTAAAACGGAATTCTCTACACTGTATACGCATTTATTTATTTATATCTTAACACGACATACAAAATTTGTACGCATACTTTATACTAATCATAACTACCACCATTTTTATTCACAGAATAAAATATTAACTAATAGGATGATTAAAAAAGTTAATGTGTGTTTTACATATCAGAGGGGAGAATATACGCACAATAATTTATCCATTAACTCGCAGTACATTTTAATGTGTTGTATTAAATCGTACCTGTAGATACCACTGGCTATGCAAATTGCTATAAAATACTTTTGATACAAAACGCTTACGATGTAAAATGAGGATGGAGATACAGAGAAAGTTGTTTGACTAGTGTTCGGAGTTGCAGTTAACAGCCCACGTTAATTATTGATCGATGTTTCTGGTATGGAATCATCTTCGCGTAGGAAATTAGTAATGTCGAAGAATTTGGCATACACAAAATGTATAAACTTAATCCGGAAATCCTTATCCTTGTAGCAACAAAGAATCCGTTGACTCAAATGGTCTCCAAATAGTGAAATTTCTCCAATAAGTCTAGGTGAACTGCTTTCCGTCTTGTTTGTGATGAAGACATATTTTTTACTCTCATAGGGAGCCAGCTCAATATCAGGCACACATTGAGTTTCAAAACTTTGAATACCCACTTTAGATGTGTAAAATTCCTCCATGAATTTGCTTAGGCTGCTAAATTCTATTTCCATTGATTCCTTATCACGGCATGCAACAATACAATGTACGATGGGATTGTGCTTGGTTAAACCTTAAAACAAAAAACGTTATAATTGAGTTCAATCATAGTAAAAGATATAATTCGAATTATTTGAAATTGCCGTTTTTTAAAATTCATTTCAGGCATAAAATTTATATATTGATTCTTATTATACCGTACCTGTGTTATTCTTGCAGTCTGAACATCCCATAGCAAAATTTCGAAGAGGAAACGGCACATGGACTTTGACTATCGACTGAGAATACATCAAAAGGAGCGAAGGAAGACTTGACGACCCAGTAAGGTAGGTCGAGTGAGAATCCCCACTTTTGGCGTTGCACTAAATTCAAAACAATATTATCTTTCATGAAAGGTAAAACTGAGTTTTACTACAAGGGGTGAATTCCGCATATTTGTGAACGTTATATTTACATATGTTTTAGGGGACCAATAGATTCGCCAAGTAAAAGAATTGTATTTTAAACCTTCCTACAATATATTTACTTTCAGAGATATTCACACCAAATATTAAACATAAAAGCTATGGACACTGCACGGAGGAGTTCTTAATTAGCTCTCCAGACAACAAGTATTATAAATGGACTTCATTTTATTACCTCTCCAAGACGAATTAACTTATTCTTATCCCTTGTTAATGAATAAAATAATGCTTTTCGCATTGCATCTGTTGTGACAGCTTCTGAAAAGCCGTGTAATCGAAGTTGTTCCGCAGCCAACGTTGATAAGTGCAGCTCTGCTGGAGCGCTACGTAACCTTGGGATTGGATTGCTCCATTGCGAGCTAGAGCATGGGGGATGTAAATCTGAAAAATATAAAAAGTTGTTAAAAAACTTAGTTAAATATTTTTATATCATGGATTCCTATATTTAGTTAAATAATACTGTTTGGCAAAGGCAAGCTAAATGTAAAGCTGCATGCTAAATTTTACCATAGGAAAACTGAATGCATTTGCAGTTTTCCAATGCACTGTGTAATCAAGGAGGCGGTATTACTGCTCAACCACATAATAATCAATAATTGTAATTAGTAACTGTAAACGTAATTAACTAAACAGTATAAATGTTATTGTTAGGAAAAGAGTAGGTAAAAATACTAACTGTATTAAGACTTATAAGGTTTAAAATTTTAATGTAGAATTAAACGATTCATTTTAATGAACAGTGGCTTACCGGCTACGATATTCAAAGCGTGTTTACGAAAAGTCCACGGAGTAACCAAATAAGGGGCATTATTTTGTCTCAGCAAAGTTTTCTCAATGTGTGGAGTTTCAGGATCTAATATATTGGGCAACTGAAGGATGCCTTCAACAAGTTCATCATTTCCTTCATGATAGTTTTTAATGGCACTTCTTAATCGCTCTCGAATATCCCTCCCCTTTTCTTGTATCTTTTGAAATACTTTATCTTCGGACTCCTCCGACATGATCTGCTTACTTTTTGTTTTGATCGCATTAAATGCTTTACTATTTTCTGTTTTCTCCAACTCAAGTGCGTCCAATTCACTTTTGCAACTTCTCACTTTTTCATACAAATTCGAAAGCTCTTTTACGTTACGTTTTGGAGTTAAACCCCGTGCGTCAATTGATTTTTGGAGGTTCGTTTCATTTTCACTCACAAATTGGAAGTCAAAGACGGGTTGAAAGACTGCTTTGTTTAGAGGGGTAGATGACAACAAAGCGATATTTCTACACAGGATTTAATTTAATACATATTATTTAATTTCATATATATTGAGCTATTGATTCCCAAATATTACATATGATTAATTTAAATATATATCTACATATATATGCTATTTACTTGCGATAGATTTATATTCATATACGAGAATAAAAATTTACGATAAAAAAAAATTTACCTAATTTTTGTAGAAAATGTATGTGACTGCTGAACAGCTGTTTCGGACTCTTCACTTGAAAACCGCCTTTCCCGTAAATCTTTCAATCTCTTCTTCTGAGCTCTGCTGCGATTATGTTCGCCCACAGCCTGTCTGTCTACGAAGTGGCGCCTGTAAATACAAATATTTTAATATCTTTATTATGTTTTCTATAATTATATGTCTAATGTATATTTGATGCCGAATTACCGTCTCTTTGACAATTAGTAAGCGGATTAGTACTGTACGATTAAATTAGGATTGAATGATTAGCGATATAGTTCCATTCAAAAATTTTAAACAATTTTCTTGAAATGTTTTACGATTTACAGAGTTCGGAGTCGATTGGGGGATGGTTAATGTTTTGGTTGGATACAATGGGACTCAAGTGCTTGCTGTCAATGTTTCATGTACCATTTTTAAAGTTGTGTCAAGTTTTAGTTATAATTAGTTAGCAATAATAAGGACGCAACTCGTCCGACCCCCGGGAGTAAGTTCATAACACCTAAAAGACACTAACTTCCCAAAAGATATTCAAGCCCAAATCGTCTTAAAATGTTTATCTATACAATGCAAAACTGTATAATAAAGTTCTTAACTCTTTTTTGAAAGAAAACAGGGGGAAGTTCTACTAATATCCTTTTACTACAATTTAAATTCTTAGACAACAGAAAAGATGACATAGTAAAACGCAGTGATTATAAATTACTTTAAAATACACTTTGAAATGTATATGAAACGCAAATGGTATAGAACAGAATAACAAAGCCAAAAACAACAAGAAAATTTCTTTCTTGTATTTCATAATTAAAATGAGAATATGTTTTACCTTGTGATACTGTCAACTGTTGATTGTAAATATAAATTGCAACAGTAAATCAAGTAAAGCAATCATAATAAATTAGAAGTTTAATGACCAACGTAGAAGTAAAATTCAACGGGCAACATGTAAATGATAATGAATAACCAATCGTAATAGAATTAATAACTTTAATGGCAGAAAAACACTTACACGCAATGAATACGATAGCGGTGGCCCCTTCCAGGTAAAAGAAAATCCAACGTTTGATTTTCCAATGTTTCTCTTTCCTCTAGATATTCCATTTGTTCAAAGACTTCATCAAGATCCCGAAGGTGACCCGGCATTGTTAAATTTACAAGAACAGCTTCCACAGCAAAAATAGCACTGGAAAAGTATGGTTACGGCAATTGTTCTTGACCACGTGCTCGCTAACTCTATCGTATGGCCTTCCTCACGCTTTACAAATGCAAAAATTTAATTCGGACTTCAGGTAGTAACCTCCAACCTTAGCTTCTTATCGGTCAGCAGCCGTATTCACTAATGATGACAGATGACTGAACTAATAGCAATCTACTTTAATTGCCCACTTTGACGTAGCAATAATGATCAATCGGACAATTAAGTAGTATGTAAAGCTCAAACACAGTCTTTCAGAGGAAACACCAAACTCCGCAGCACGTTCAGGTTTCTTCCTCCTAGCTCCTTGATGAAAAATGAAAACTAAAATCTCGCTCGACGATTCATGTACCTTGGCAGACTCTGTCTGATTCGTACGTTCAAGACGGGGATATTGAGACAGCACATCAAAGTCTTTGGCAAGCAAATGGGGAAAGTGGTAGAGACTTGCGTAATAAAATGCAAACAAATGTTTCACAAATATTCAATAATTAAATATATTGTTATTACATATGGCCGTGTTAAGGGGGGATGCCGTTGAATGCGGGCGGTCGAATACCCACCCCGAAAAATTCGCAATATTTTTCACGTATCGGGCGAAATTAGGGATATTATCCCAAATTTTGGGCTTCACAAACCACAAAAGTTTTCGTAAAATTGTAATAAAATGTGTTTGGCATTGTCCCCCACCCCCGAAACTGAGTTCTAAATACGGCCTTGGCTTATTATGTATGCTATATACTTTTTCTGTACATCTGTTTTCCAAACACAACTTAATTTATGTCTACCAGTACTTTACATTTTTTATGCAAGGGAGTCTTTAAAAACTCTCAATTTACACAGTAGTCCTAAATTGTAAACATTTGACATGTAATAACCTTTTATAAGGAATTTGTCAATAAATTCAATTCAATAGTGTCTTAACTGGGACCTATATGTATTTTACATATGAAAAATGTATGAACCGCAGTGGATGTAGTTTATGATATCTTGTTTGACAAAATTTGGAAATAGTTTATCAGTGATCATGTAAGGATAAGCTACGACATATTAATTGCAAAGATAAGGCCATTTTTTTCTATTACCAAAATTACATTAAAACTCTTAAATGGAGTCAACGCTATAGGACCCCAGCCAACCCACTGAAATCCGAGAAATTGGATTTTTTTTAAAAACAAGCGAAAAATGCCCAAAATATGGAAAGCGTTGTCGCTGTTTTCATTCAAATTTGCCTTATAACCACAAAATACTTTGCTCTTCTGGGGATTATAGCTATTTAAAATTGGTGTAGAAATTCAGGACCCTTTTTTCATGGCAGTGGTTCTGTTAAACCGTTTTTTTACCCCTGTATGGGTGACAGAATGCTTTATATTTGTTCTCGTGGGACGGCGAAGTAAACTGAGTGTGCCTTATGCAGCAATATGGAATACATTTGATTTAATTTTCAATATTTTTAATGTAGATAATCTGAGTAATCAATATGAACTGCAATTATTTTCTGCTATGAAGATGAATCGTTAGATTGTTTACCAAAATGATTAGTAAATGTTCAGGAATGAACAAGGTTATTTATGCAATTGTTTAATGGAGTCTGGCATTTCAGATAAATTTAGGTTAAAAATGGGTCTGTGAACAAGGTGTTTATTTATTAATGTAGTGTCAAGTGTAAACAATACTGAATAGAATACCATTATTCACATGAAAGTGTGTATGCTTTGTTTGTTTGTGCTTACCTACTATTAGTAATATAATTATCGTCAACTTCATATTTGTTTCCGTGTTACACTTTAACATGAATGACATACCAGAGTTACCACACATCAATATTGATAAAAGTGTGCACTAACTACATTATAATAATGATTGGCTTCCACCATTATGATGTAATTGTATTGTATTTTCATTTCCTTGTAACAATCATTCATATTCCAGTTTCCAGAAACGATATCCATAATTGACATTACAATTTTGACAGGGTTTGCAAGTTAAGCCTCACGATAACCAGACTCTCTCAAATTATCCTTCTCAATCTGCGAAATATAAGTAGAAAACAGAATACACAGTACCTACACGATTTTAAGTTTAGAAAACAATAAAAAACACCATAGTATTTACACCAATTAATATATTTGTAGAAAATAAGAATTACATAACACTAATTAACAATGTTGTAACTGTAAACCTGTACTTTTCCTTAAATTTAAATATTTCACCTCTACAACAGACTAAATTCTAGCACGTAGTTTGGGACGTCTCAAGAAATTAGGTTTACACAAATCTAATTATTCACTTTACAAATAGTTTTACAGTAAACAATGAATTGGACATTACATACATGGCATGGACATGACATACGGTACTTTTTTACACATTTGGGCATTTCTTTCAGTTTAATTAATACTAATTAAGATTCATGACATTAGATAGGGAGGTACCACCAAATAAACGCATTTATTAATTTCCTCTGCATAATATTTCTAGAATATTCCTTAATGGGGTAATTAATAACTGTAACAGATAAGATTTGAGTTTGAGAGTTGCATATATAATAACGTATTAAATATTACTTAATTGCCTACTTCTATATGTAGGTACAGGGAGGTACACAAACTTATTACTTTTTAATTTGCAGTGTGTATTAACATAAAAGTTACTGCTAATCATTATTTACCATCCCTTTCAAGTAAAACATATGTCCAGTTATAAAATACGTATACAAATTGTAACAATTAGAGCTTAAAAAATATTCGTTCAACTAATATAATGTTAAGAATGAGGTTATGTTACTACAAGTAGTACATAATGAACACAAACAATCAGTTTTTCTAAAATATTGCATTAAATAAATCATTATAATTACTTACATGTTAATTATCATCTATAGCATGCATTTTTGCACTTTTCTAGAATATTAAGGTGCATTATATGTCATATAATTCTTCATTTTGTCATCTTCATCCATCAGTTGGAATAATAACTTTGCAAACATTTCTACATAATTAACATGGGTCTTGGTACATGTAAAGCTGTCAATAAACATTTTATACATTTAAAAATATCAGTGAATTATATTCACGAACGACTCACAATCAGTAAGAGCTAAAGTTTACAAAACGCTTTATCACTATCATAGAATTTACCCGATGCCTGGCTGCTGTGGTAAAAATTTAGTATCTATCCAAGACATCCATAATATAATACCTGTTTCAAAGATTTATAATAACCTTTATTGTTTGGACTTTTCACTAGACACTCTCATTTTATTATTCTATGCATTATTAGGTAGTACTCCGCGGTTCACGACTTTTTAGTCCAGTCCCACAACATAAGTACGGGTACTTAAAGTAAATATTATGTAAAACATAACGACTTTTAACTATGATATTCTGTCGAAGACCGTTTGGCTAACAGAATAATCCTCGATTAAATATACAATAGCAATATGAGTACATTTCCATCTACGAATCTAGCAATGAGATAGGTAGAACCGAGTACCGACTGTGATTACATTTGGAATTTCGGAACTTTGCTCATGCTTACTTCGCACAACAAAATAAATCCATTCGGCATACCCATCGGCATAAGACTTATTTGTCACTTTTCTTATGCTTTGAATGGTAAGAAAACTTTCAGATCCCATTATATTTTCATAAAGGAATCATAAGATAAAAGTCTTGGTAACATGAAACATCATTCACCACTGTGGTTTCCGGTTTTTAAAGCTGTGATTGTTTGAAATATGCTCAGATTTAAATCGGAGCTGATAAAATGTCTAGAAGGTACAGGTAAACAGGATAGTACGCATACACAGGACTTCACCCATTTATCACGAGGGATTGAGGAAGTTAGAGTCGTAAAATTCATTTTGAGGTTGGAAAAGAATTGGCCATTGTATTTCTATTGATTTCTAATAGACAAAGGAAAAATGATAGCAATTTTCCAAGTTTGAAATACTTTTATTTAGGATCTTGAAAATCGAATACCTACTGGCAAGCTACCAAGTTGTTTCTGTAGTCGCTGCACCAAAACTTTACAAAATTACTTCATTCATGGGATTTTAATGTCAAACGTCATTTTCATCACGAAAGTTATTGCCAAAATACAACAAATCATATAGTGGATTATAGTCATATTGTCTACAACAGAATCTAAATATTTGGGTCGCGTATTTGTAAGAATAATTATTGAACTTTGGTCCCATAGGTACCTAATTCAGTAATAAAAAGTACACATCTCATGACGGTACACACTCCGTTTGAAAATTAACACCACATGTGCTATTTGAATGACTTTTTCGCTAAGTTGGAAGGGCTCAATTTGTGAGCTAAGAGATCAGTTCAGAAACGAAAGTGTTATACAATGGATTACTAACAAATTTTTTTAATTGTAGGTATCTCTTTATTATAAAGTTTTGGGTTGATTAGTGTGTATGCTACAACAGTTCTATTAAGTCGTTTTGTAAGTGTACTGACTTTGAATGCAATCACATAAGTAATGGCCAACAAAGAAAAACTACTAAAAGAATCTGGTGACAATGACAATACATAGGAAATTACAGAATAAAGACTCAATTTGGACTACAGCGTCTTCTTATTTCCTTCAAAATTAATCAAGATGTGGCAAACAGGCACTTTCGAAGATAAGACCTACAAAGAATATAAACAACTACAAAACAAAATCATCGATTCAGAACAAAGATTCAAAAGTACGACGTGAGATTGACAATATCCAGTTTTCCAATTGCAATAACTGAGTAAACTAAATAGCCTAGATAAGTAAATTATATTTGTACGAAAAGTGTAATAACTTGCCTACTCTCAAACTTCTTCACTTACTGGGTATACTCTGCCGGCAAGTACGTATATAATAAAACTTGAATTTTAAATTTTACGTAACAGTAATTTCAGTGAAAACTGCTTAGCCCTATTTCATTTTTTTTTACAATACTATCGAAAAATTAATTTCATTTTATGAGACTATTAAAGCGTTCAAAGTTAAGTTGTATTTTCTCTGAGTCGGTTTCATGTTCCTAGAAGGCAGACGTTGTTTAACTTCATTATAAACAAACTGAACCAAATGCACTTTCGAAAGTCATGTACCATAGCAATAGGTAAACAGAGTGGCTGTTATAAAGGGAATTTCTAATTTCCAGTTTCTGAGCATTCAACCAATGACTAAGTGTTAAGTCTACAAGTTTTTGTCGTTTCATTCCTTTCATCGTTTTCGTTGTTCAAATCAATTCCTCAAAAATTAAGAGCCAAAAATGCTGGAATGAAATTTGAAGTCAAGGTCCTACTTCAAATATAAGTTTGGATCATAAATAGTTTTAACAGTAAGCATTCTTCCCTCGAGGAACAATCATGTACGATCTACTCTTTGTCCAAAAATTGGAAAGCTATTTAAAGAAATAGTGGCTGGGGCTTAGCAGAATAAAGCTGATCGTGACTGAGGCACGCATTGGCATCTTTCACCATCATTGGGTATAAAAACAACTTATGGTAATAGTTCCTACAATTACCTACAATATATAATACAGGTTAAGTACATTTACAATATTTTCATGGAGTAGAATATTAATGAAAGTCACAACTATGTATTAGTATTATATCTACTACAAATTATAAAAAC
>JAAAYG020048206.1:0-11733 GCA_009936455.2 Tomocerus minor
CACGCAACTGCTGCGTGCGTATGCCCTCTGCAATGTGCAATGAGAATGACGTTATTTCACCCATTGTGCTAATTACCTGAACTATGACATTAGTGATGATTCACTAAAATTCAAGTAATGAGGTAAATGCAAGGTAAATGTAATAAGATTTTCTACATTTACACTACAATAACATTAAAGATACACGACAATAACAGGCAGGTCATGCATTTGAATTGACAGTGTATTGATGGACAGCAGTCAACAGTAATTATTTTTGGCACATGTAACTGTAATGTACAAACAATTGGAAATGAATGTAAAATGAACATTTGAAGTTGTTCCAATAATAAGTTTTTATTTGCAGCGGAAGTTCAGGTTGAAGTGATGTCTCTCAATCTTCCATTCATTATATTTAGAAGATATATACATGTACTGATGTTACAAATTACGGCTGAAGTCTTTTGAACAGTTTTATTGCTCAGAATTGTTCTCAACAAGAAATGTTTTTTTTTCTAATGATGAGTATACTTTATTGTCAACCCGTAATAAGCTTAACATCCAGCTGCTCCAGAAGAGCACAAAGAATTTCCCCGTAAAGAAGTAACAATGATTAATTAAAGAGCGTTCTATCTAAAATCCCATAACAATAAGCCTTATGGATGCTGTTGATATCTGGAAATTTTCATTTATCAACCAAAGACTAATGTGCTGTGCGTCATCATGTGCAAACTGTAGATTTTTAGAAGCTTTAAATCACAAGAAATCCCAATTTAGACTTTTAAGAGTCATATTACTTGTTATTATGTCTTTTGAGAATTGAGAGCAACACTTATATTGCCCTTCAAGTTAATAGGGTTTGAGTTGTTAACAAGAAACACCGAGGGGGAGTTATTTCTGATGGTGGCATCTTTCTATTAATACCCTGAAAGCGCACTGCAACAGAACTCGACAGATTTTTAACGCTGGATGTCCATATAATCGTCTAAATAATTGTCCCCTCCAAACGAGTTAACTCTTCCTTCGCTGTGTATTCCTGGTATAAGTTAATCTTTGTGTATAATAATTCAAAACATTCAATAATATGTGTGAGCAGTCCGACTTTTAATGCTGTTTATAATTATTGTATATTATCGCCGCACAAATCAGTTTGTTTACGATGACGCTGCCCAAAAACTATTCATGACGTCTTGGTAAAACCCTTAGTTTTGTAAGTATTGGGCCAAGTGAAAGTCATGCCTTACATGATTAAGCAGTAAAGAATTTCAACATTAATAAATACAGTATTTTGTTGACAATTTGTCAAGAGTTGGTTCTGTATAAAAATGTATAGCTATTTATCAGTATTTTCGAGTTGTGAAAGTAAAATTATTACACAGAAGGATGACAAGATTAGAGACCTGCCTGGGTTCGCGCTGCCCTATGGGCATTGTGCATGGATCCTGAAATTTGAAGGTCTATGGGCATGAGAGTTGGGCAGTCATCGGGCTTGTCGTACCTGAATTGCCAATATTGGCATTGGCGCTTCCATAGACGGTATATACTTAATGCCCATGGACGTAACACTGCTTCTAAATCGGTACACACAATAATTATTATGTGACTGTACGTTGTCATGACATCCTCCAATTTATATATAAATAATTTAAAACAGAATTAGTTGCAAAAACTCAAATTATAGTATAATTTTGGGTATAATGTGTTCAGTAAGGTGGTAGTTGGAGAAATGCAAAACTGGTAAACCAAACTGATACACCAAACTGGTATTTACTTTTTAAAATTCCATGGGCGCACTTTGTAGGGCGACCCGAAGATCACCAATGGACATGGGTCTAGATTGTTGGACCATGGGTTGGGTAGTGTGCGTACATGGGAAATTCCATAATTCCATGTTCATTGACGGGCACGGACGCAATATTTTGTCCCAAGCAGGTCTCTAGCCTAGCTACAACACTATTGCATTTCACATGCCGTTTTAGTATAGATACTTAGTCATGAAATAACTTGATGAATCTTTAAAATTGCGACATAGTAGCCGGCATTTTAATACGACATATTGTAAATTGTAATATTTGATTTTCTTAATATAAATACTTCACCTAGTTTATATTATAAATATGAATGAACTGAGTATGACTACAAGACTGCGAAGGTCGAATATATTTTAGGTACATTCTTCATGAATGACTTTTGTGAGCTTTTGTAAAGTTAAGTCTTGAAATGAGAAGAAGTAACTCATTTTGTCTTAAAAGATTCTGTGATGTCCTTTGAGTTAAAAGTTGACAATGAAGCCCACGCAAGTTAGGGTAGACGAGAATTATTAGGAACGGTAGGGAGTTACCCAAAAGCCAGTGTAGCCGTTTAGCTAGAAATTTGGAATGATCATCAGGTTTTCCTTTTCAATTGCTATTCATATGAAAAGTATTTTGGCCGACTTTCAAGTTTGTATTGCACAAGTTGTGTTTTTGCTAAGTGCCCGAATCAGAAGATCACATCACAAACGAAATTAGTGGAGAGATCCCACGGGGAGCAAATGTTAATCCTGAGAGTTGAATTTAGTGTCTTTGAGATAAATGGCTATAAGTCGGTCCCCAGGAGCGAGGAATGAAAAGATGCATTCCCATAACTCCCATCTCTTCAATCTGGCGATGAATATGTTTTATGAGAGCAAGGTTTGTGTTTTACATTTTTGTCTAATGCTAGAATAGAATCGCAGATGTTGGTTGCTGCTGTGTATAAATGCTCGATAGCTTTGTATCGATGATGTCCTTGCGACAGATTGCAAACGTAGAAATTATTATGATTCTTTTGATGATTGCTGAGAGTGTATGCGTCGTATTTGTTATTGAAAATAATTTTCTCTAGCCGCAGCAGCTAGAGAATTGCTTTCTTTCACCATCAACTTCTCTCAATTAGTGACATTGTGTGTGTGAGGAGATAATGACAAAGTAATGTAAGTACAACGCATTGTACTTACAGTTAAGTAACAAAATGACAGTCTATTGCTAATGGTGCTAGAGTTGCAGATATATTTTTATCCTTTAAATGTACAAACGATAAGTATAACATGGAAACTGAAATTATGCCATTAAAAGGCACACAGTGAGTAATAGTAGTGCATTATTAACAGTTAGTCAACTCAAGGAGAAGCATTCAAGGAGAAATTTTTTCCTCAAAGCATGAACATTGTCTTAGCAAAAGTATACCTCGTGCCTCATGCTTGCAATTGCGGAACAAACCCATTTCAAGAGGTTTTAAATGCGGATGCCTAAACCTCGCTTTGATACTACTACACTATAATATTTCACGAGTCTCTCTCTCTCTCTCTGCAAATGTGTACTTAGCAAATAATACAGTAACTAACGAAGTAAGTAATGTAATTTTTATTAGATTAATATGCGAGTCATCCGCTAGCTTATTGTGAAAAATTAACTTGTTTCGCTACATGGTCGCTTTTCTAATCCTGTGCAGGATGTTTTAAGTGGAGTTGTATGAAAAAGTGTCAAAACCTAATAGTAGCATTGGCGGACACATTAGCTACATCTGCATGGCTAGCATCATAGCCTTTATTTAAGGACTTTTTCTCAGCTTTTTTGTTTACTTTCTTAAATTACGGATGTTTAAGTTTTAATTGCAGTACTTTGTCATTGTCAGTCAGTCGATTACTATACCTACGCATTTTATATATATATAAATTTATGTATGAACATATCAATTCTATTCTTTCTTTTGTATATGTACACAAGTAAAGTATCTCCCTTTTGATATATATATATATTCCTTTTTTATCTGCCAATAGTTTAGTAGTATATAAAAAAAAAGTAGTACACCACTTTGGAAATGTTAGTCAAATTAGTGGTCTTATTAGAATTTATTGATAGCAATTGAGATTCTCCTTACACATTAGCATACGTAGAGACAATATACAATACAATGTAGTTTTTTATTGGATAATTTCAATTTAGCATTGAAAGTGGCCAGGATCAGTGGAGAGTTTGATTGTTTAACTCTGTTTCTGATGCTCTGTGTGTTTGTGTAGTGAAGAATTAAGGTCGAAGACGTTGCGTATGGTTTAGGCTGTAGAATGAATAGACAGACATTGAGTTCGGTTCACAGTCTCTCACACTACTCATTGGAATATGTGCATTAGGTTTAGTTAGAGATCTAGAGCCGTTCTCGACTGTTCACTTTGCAATCTGTACATTGGGGAATAGGAGATATTATGATGCTTGACTGAACTTGTGTCTGCCTAGCAGTTGAAGCGAACTGCAAGTTAATCTGGTGTCTGGTAGTGCAGCACACAGTCGAGTAGTCCTCAATCCTCCGACTCTAACATCATGTAAAATCTCTGACTATTTTCCTTGGTGTACAGTAGGCGAGAGAGATAAGTTCTTAGTGGTAATATGCATCTGTGAAGAAGTGAACTACTATTACAATTACTCCCTCCTCTCTCAGATTCCTTCCTCTATGCGAAAATAAAGTGGAGTGAAGTCTGGGTTGGCAGGGCATAGCTTAAGCATGGAAAATGGCACGTCTCGTCTAGCTACATTTGGCAGCACCAAGACTTTTTGCGAGAATCCTCTTCTACTTAACTTAGTTAAATGTGGACGAGGCAAAGAAAATCACAACACAGTTAATAAAGTAGTTCGACTAGAATTTTATAGTAACATAAAGCAGAGCGTCTTCAACTACACAACACACACGTATATATAATATTATAATGTAGCCTCACTCTCTCTCTCTCTCTCTCTCTCTCTCCAGACCCTACGCCTCTTTTTATTATCAAGACCGCCAAAAATATATTTTCGGTAAAGTTGAGAGACGATTTCCATCCCAAATGAGGTCACATTTCATATTCATACGCCTCGACTTCTCTCTGCTCCCTGCCTGCCTGCGTGCACTCCAATCACACTCCTCCGATTGCATTTTCAATGAGGAAACGGAATTTAAGTCCCCTCTCTATATAGTTACATTCAAAATGTCGACTTCCTAACTAAATAACGACATAAATGCTGCAGCAGTCATACTTGAAATATTACATTATGCACTATTTATTTAGCATTTTCCTTTGCAGATATAATTCCCGACTCTCAAATCTACTCCGCAGAGACTTGGAGCAATAAGAGGACTACCAAAAACCAAGGACCACAGCCAGACCCTACCAACAACTACTTATTAAATATAGCACACATATTTTATAAGGACCTTCTTCTTCTAAGAAACCTTCTACTCTCCTTAGAACTTGAGAAAAATTGTTTAAACCAATTTTATTCTGACTGTATTTTTATTTCGCTCAATTTATTTTATCCAGATGAAGGTAACTTGAATGCATTAACTTCATTGGATAACCAACTTTTATTTTTCTACAAGCAATTTATCTGGATTTTTTTCTGTCTGTCATCACTTTGTCATTTCGTCTGACATTTGAGACGCTTTCTGGTTTATTAACCGTTTTATTCTTGAACAGATAAATAATTTTATTTCTATTTACTGCATGAATGTGCAGATTTAATATGCGCGGATAATAAATAATAAAAGCTACTTTGATAATGATTGTTAACCTTTGAACTTAAATAGCATAATTAATATAATCATTTTACAGTGTGTGTCATAGACGAAACATCCATTTATCATCCTACAATCCAATACACACATAAACATTTATGACTCACGCTGCTGCAATGGCTTGCTCAGCAATGAAAAACTATAGCATTATTTTGTATGCGTCAAATAAAGGATTGCGGATTTAATTGTAAGTCGTCTTTGAACAAAGTCTCAATGCTTTGCATCTTTTCTCAAGGCAAGCATTTTTAATTTCCTTTGACGCAGTGGAAGTTTAATTAAATTGTTATTGATATCTGTGTGTCGTATTATGCCTAGAGCACAAATATTTACAGTGCGGATTAGTTGTAACTCTATAACATTCGCCTTTGATCCAATTAAAAATGTTAATTGTCTGTTTATTTGATCATTAATTTCAATCTTGTGCAAGTAAGTGGTAGTAAATAGATTTATATTCTCGGAGCTACAGAGAGATAAATAAAAATGTGCAGTTTCTCTAAAAGTCGATAAAGATATTGGTAGAGGCCAAAAGTATGGAGACTATGTCTGTGAAGCTCGAATGATGATAGTGAAGAAGGTCTGAGAGGATGAAGAAGCACCTTGGCGAAATAGCGCAGTGTCTCTCCTTTGTCTTTGTCAACAAAATGAAGTTCCTTGTGTGAATGTTGCCATGATCGACTGTTACATGAACTTGTCGTGTAGTCAATTTGTCTTATCAAATTTTAGTGTCCTTAAAGTTTTTCTTAGTGAATTTGTCTTGTTTTATTTATAAGAGAAGGAAGGAGAGGATGGAGAGTGTAAGAAGGAGATAGGATCCTTGTCTCTCTCTCTCTCTCTCTCTGTTGTTAACTAACTGAAAAGTTGTTTCAACTTCCTCCATAATTTCACCACAGCCGCATAGAATGGAATTATAAAGAGGAGATAAAGGCGAGGAGCAGACGGGGATGCTCTTCCAACGTTTTATCTTTTCCCTGTAGAATTTCCAACCATTCATATTTAGAGAATTTCGAGGGGAAAGGCCTTGGGAACATGAAAGGGTCCATTCATCTGATATTGTTGCACTGAGAGGCTCTAGTGAAGAAAAAAAATCCATGAGGGCTCGCTACAACATTTTCGCATGGCCATCCTCACATCACAACACATCACTGCACTAAATCCTCGCAAAACTGAAACCTTGAAATGCAGCAGAACTCTTCATGGACAGAAAGAATCCCTGCTGAAATCAAAGTTATTTAAGCCATTGCGTTGGATTAGATTGGTTGGACGCAAGGCGAGGCTACAGCATCCTCTCAACATTATCATTCTGTGTTCTGTAAAACGGGAAGCGAATAATATTTCAGTAGCAAAGCCCATCTGACTTGACAGGTGAGACTTTCGGCCACTTGCATTGGATTCTTCACAGAATCCTCTTAGAAAAATTACCTTCTCGTTTGCATTACTGTTGCTCAGACTTGTGTATCTCTCGCATATGTATTTATGTATGTGGAGTGTTGTGACTATAGCGAGGCTGTTCAGTTGCACAAACTCAGCTCCGTACTCGCTACATACATGAGCATTCGTATAGCTATGGACGATGCATGGAGTGACTAGTCGACAAGAGGGTTTCTCTTCAGCGATATTTTACTAAGCTTTTCCATTTTCATAACTATCTGTCTAACCCGAGGCGAAAAAAGTCTTGAGGTTGATGTACCTCATGTATACACAATGCTTTCAACCAAACACTTGCTCTATTCAACACAGGCCGCACAACAGCTATTCACAAACCATATTCCGTTTCTTCTCCCTACAATCCACTATATATCTGTAGCAAATTATGCTTTATTTAATGCTAAGCTATCAGGTTTGAGCCTAAGAGAACGAGTTTAGTCTACCTACTTTATGTGCTTAGGCATTAGCCATCCCCGTAAATGAGGTACTTATTTTTAAGGCCCTGATTTATAAATCCACTACAGCCACAAACGATGAACACAGTCAGGAATGCTAAAGCTAATCATAAACCCAGGCATATCAATCCGTTGCACAACAGTGTACATACAATACAATGATTACAATCACTGAATACTATTTTAGCTAAGGCTACTACTACTCCTACATAATATAACCTACTCTGCACTATTTATAAGGAGATATTATTAATTTTAGGCCAATTTCAAACATTGATTTAACTTGCTACACTCCACTACGAATACGGCCAATTATCCTCGGCACTATGCAATTAAAATTATTAGCGACTTGTAGCATTTGGGTTATTATGATTATTATACTTTGCAGTAGGCACTGCAACAATTATGATTATCACTCTCCTTACTCTCCTATCCTTCGTAGCACCACTTAATCTTTATCTCATTTATACGCAACTTGTAATTAGCATTTTTACCTAATTTTTTTCCTTCTCATTCTCCCTTCTCTCTAAAGATCCTGGAAGGATATTGATTGCACTTTTCAAACTCCTAATTAGTTATTGCAGTGATAATTCTCAGAAACATGCAGAGATAGTCATCAACCTTCGCTTCATCTGAGAATCTAACCCAATACATTATATACATTATGGAAAAATACTTTTCTTTTGTAGTTAAGCTAACATGTCTAACTGCCATTTCTCCTAGTTATGATCTGCAAATTAACTAGATGCTAATATTATCAGTTGTGAGAATAAAATCTGTTGTTATACATATCTAATGGGAATAATTTGCAGTTCGCATGACAAAGTTTACTTTTCCTACGAACATTGTGGCTGCCATCGCCAAGTGGCAGGGATGTCTACAGGAAAATGGCAGGAAAAACCATCTATTACTTCTGAACTGTGTTCTTATGGACGAACTTTAGTCTGAATATATAGCAAATGTCAGTATTGTGTTTTTTGGGGATTTTCTCGGTGCTACTTCCAAAACAGAATTTCATTTTAGTTATTCTGTATGGAGCATTATAATGCATATATCTTGTCAAGATGATGGGTTACATGCAATTCTACAGATATTGTATTGTAGCCCTGTTCACAGTAGAATTCGCCACTAATTAAGAAAGTTGTAAAACTAACTATTAATTGATCCCATTTCTCGCCTGAATGACATCTTGATTTATTCTCCTCAAAGTTTAACTAAGTTTCACATGTTGAATAATTAAGTCAAAATTTCTTATAGTAAATTTGTGAGAGGATTAATATACACATCATCGCAATATACGATTTCCACTGTATTTCTGACTTCTAAGAATATATCGTGAATGTGACAACATGTACATGTACTTAGATTCTCGCTAAATCTCTAAGTTTGTAAATATAGAACATGAGAGAATCGCCGACGCGACAGGAAAAAGTGACTGGAAGGGGTACACACGTGGTGTTTTTATCATTTGTGTGTACAAAGTATTTACACAACTGCTATTTGTGATAAGGATTTTACCTCTAACTATAGCCGATAGCCACGATAATCAAACAATGATCATGTAACTTATTGTGTAATATTGCATTATGGACTTTTTAAAGTATTTTAGGTTCGAGCAAACAAGAGTTCAATTTGATTTTGAGTATAGGATGTAAATGGTACACAAATGATGACAAATTGTAAAATTTTTCTATATTTAGAAAGTTGTGTCCGCCTGCCTTCTAATTAAGTGAAATTCCTGAAAATATTGCATATATTTTATTGCTCAATTCAGTTACTGAGACTGAAAATCGAACTGATAGACAATGTTCGTAATTATGTAGATAATTTGTATAGTTAGTAATTTTTCCGATATTTTTTAGAAATGTTTTTGTGTGTATGCCAATGCGAATATATTTTTTGTGTATTTTATCATTTTCATTTCTCTCAGACTTTCGCTTGTCGTCGGCATCAGTAGACGTAGAGTAACAATAGGAGAGAAATAAAATTATGACTAAGGTTTCTTGGTCGTTTGTAAAAAGCTCGAATATACAGCTTGGTTATAGATACATGTAGAAAATGTAATAGAAGCAAGTTAAAGGGGGAGGGGCATGAAGTTGGAAGACTAGCAAAATCTATTTGAAAATGAAACCATGTAGCTCAGGTAATAGTAATGTTAGTTTTTTATAATGCAATAAATAAAACATCATCTCCATTTGTTATACAAGAAAGAGCTGCATGCATGCTCTTTATCAATTTATAATGGAACTATCTGTGGCTACACAATAATCAATGTGCAGTCAAAACAAAGAGAAAATACATTGAAATTAAAAGGGAAAATTCTAATCTAATTATTTTCTGTCAGGAGCCAATATTCTAATTGAATTACAGTTTACGGAAAGGTTGCATTAGTGAGATGTAGAGACGAGACGAGCCACTTTACTACTCACTCATCGTAACTCTCTTCCTTTAATGTATAATACTATTATGTTATTATGAGAAACTCAAAGTAATGTTACAGAAAATAATAGCGGTTGGGTTTTGTATTTAAAGTAATGATATCATGGTCGTGAGTCAAAATGAAAATGTACAATATTGTAGTTGTAATCGTATATAGTGTAAATATGATTGTCTGGCTAGGAAGAGCATGATATTAAAATGAAATATATATCTAGAAGCAATCAAGAAAGTCAGAGCAAAGAAAGATGTGTATATGCGTATAATAAAAAGCAAATTGGACGAGCACAAACATAATTGACTATTGTTGGTGGATGGTAGAACAATATTCTCTGCTAATATTACAAGTTACCTACTACTGCTATTTGCTATAATAATGTTATATGGTTGTTAAGATGGATATAGGTACGAAATTTATCTGTAATATTGCTCTTTCGTGTATTTATCGAGATTTGAACCCGTTGCGTTGCTATCATGAAACTCAGCTAGAGGCTAGAGGTATATTTAACATTCATTCACATAGAGCTACAAAGCCTACGAGCACAGATAGATATTATAATCCTACACAGAGCCTTTTTTTAATAAACTATATTTTATTATAGCGGTCGCTCAGATAAAATAAAAGGGAATTCAAGAAATGCATTAGATTAAAGCTCCTACTACCTTTACAGCTCTAGTCAGAAAAATATGAGTGATGATGTCGAGTGAGAGAAGGTTTTCTGAACAGAAGAGAACTTAACTGTAATCTCTATGTACTTTACAAAGCACACTCTCTTTAGGTATATATAAAGGGAGAGAGAGAGATAGAATAATCTCCTTGTATAACTCCTGCAAAAGAATGCAGACAAGATATGTTCGTGGGTATGCAACATTCATAACAACAAGGAGATAAGTAAACCCAGTTTATAATGTGCTTTATGTATCACAATTGATTGTATCATTTCTGAAACTAATGATAAAACAGCAGCAGCAATACATCACATCTCTGACACTATCCATCCATTCACTGCAAATCAAATGCGGAGGAAAAAATACAACAATATCGATAACTGATTTTTGACTTGTTAGAATAACACAATAAATCCAACAATCACTATATAAGCTATTTATTTATGGTGATCTGAGTACAAATGGCTCATGCATAGTTTACTTGTTACGATCTGTCTGTTAGACAAATAGAAAGAGAAAGAGAGAGTCATATTATTTGTTTGAGAATATTTCTATGTAAACTATAAGGGTATAATTTGAGGGACAGTTGCAGTTGGCCCTAGACAATTGGCTCCGTTCATTTCGTAGATTATTGGTCCTAGCTATCTATCTTCAATAATTCACCTCCATTTAACATTTATTTCGCTTTTTTAACATCAGAGCTAAAAAATGAGAATGAGACTTTGGAAAAAGGGAAAAAATTATTTAGGAGCACGTAGAATGTATTGAAACCCTTCTCCAATTAGTGAAATTACCTGTTGGCTTATAACCTTTATGAAAAAATACATGTAATTTTAATTGGAGAAGGCTGAATGGTCGAAAGGAGCGCGTCTCTGACTCTGTCTCACATTATGTTTCTCGGCTTTAGCTCTGTGATGTGAGTTAGTGGACTGGTAATGAGTTTGTGTTGTGCTAAAATAAAATAGAAAAAGAAAAGGTTCCATGTAAACAGCCCATGCGGCACTAATAATTTTATGGAAGAGTAATACAACGATTACATCCTATAAATGATTTCTTTCAATGAAAAGCTACAAGCCCTGCCTGTATACACTCAGGTGAAGCAAATCAAAACAAAGCATTGCACGTATACCCGAGCGAAAGTTTACCAACATGTTCCTGTTGGTGTTTTTTCCTCTCAACAGAATCATGTTGAACTGCTGTGCAT
>JAAAYG020048217.1:0-11732 GCA_009936455.2 Tomocerus minor
TTTGCCGAAGTGTGGGTGGGCGTGATAACATCCGCTGTTAAGTGTACTTGGTGTGGTAATGTATTGGTGTATATTTATGATGTATATATGAATGAATATGACTTTTTCCAAAAATAAACACATACATATATACTCATAATCTGGCTGTCCTCTAAAAATGTTAGGTTACTGCCCTAAAACCCCATATTTTTTCGTGCTGAATAACCGGAAATTCTAAATTCATCTTAGGGTAGGTATGTCTTGGTTTTGTACTTAATAACATATTCAATCTTAAATCAGTGATTAAGTTACTTACCCATGGTAACCAAACGAGCCTGTGGAGTTTTCGAACTAAGGAGATGCTTCAAGTTCACAATAAAAGAGGGACGGCAAAAGTGAGGGAAAAGGCGAAGATTTTGTGAAATTATGTCAAGTGATTGGCATACTTGCTTTGTATGAAGATCAATTGAGCGAATATTTCTTGAAATTATATAATCATTAACTCTCGTGTTGGATAAAAGGCTGAAAAGTGTAGAATCGATAGACGAAGAATTAGGACTGCCCTCTATACCTTTCCCCTCTCCAATTCCTACGTTATATGTAATAACAGTCAACATTCATTTCCCTTTAGTTCAAGAAATTAAAATTAGCTAGTAAGCCTATTTAAATTTTATTGAAAGGTCAACAAAAACGAGGAACAATGGCATTATTTTGGTTCTGAAAGTTATTGGATATCTTACTTTCAACAGCTTGTGATTGCTGTGGTGTCAGTCTCCTTTGGTTCATAACTAGATGCATACTGTTGTTTAAATCAGAAGTAAAAAATGCTGTCACACGCTCTTTGACGACTTGGTAAAAGTTTTTCGCTTCCCTACTCAACCAGTCTAACAAAACCAGGCGAGTTAAAAAAATATTAAACTTTCTAATTAACATGTAAATTAAAAAGTTCTCTTACCCCATAATGATTCATTCGATATAGGAATCTATAAAAAATAAAACACATCCAACTCCTACTAATTAGTGATCAGGGTATGATAATTGAAAATGGGTAATTTGTTTTTCTGCTTATGCATTGAAATGTTTCAGAATTATAATTGCATTCATGAATAATGATTAAAGATGTGCTTTAACATTTATGAAAGGATTTTTCGAAAACAATAAATGGACATGATCAATAACGATTGTGATTAGAGCTCAAGAGTTACACTAGAAATGCATCAAGATGTATTCGGAAGATATCACTCATAATAAAAAATCTCTGAAATTGGATGGGAAAAATATGATTTTTAACTCTACGTTTAGAGTTTTAAAGTCTTCTGACGGCTGACTACGGCCCTATTTTTACAAGTCAGAATTTTGCTATCCAAGAAAACGGGAATTCACATCTACTAACTGCAGATAGGTATATAGGCATTATCCAAACTTGTTGAACAATATCAAGTAAGTTTCCGTAATTTACCACATTTTGTTGGTGCGATGAAGACATGAAACCCGTTGGTGGTGGAAATGAAGTCCCAGATTGTTGCTGTCGCGTTGAAGTTTCTGGGTTTTGATACCGTGGTGAAGCTCCCGGATTTCTATGCGATGGTGAAGTTCCCGGATTTCTATGTGATGGTGAAGCTCCCGGATTTCTATGCGATGGTGAAGTTCCCGGATTTCCATTTGATGGTGAAGTTCCCGGATTTCGATGAGGTGGTGAAGCTCCCGGATTTCTATGCGATGGGGAAGTTCCCGGATTTCGATGAGGTGGTGAAATACCCGGATTTGGCAGCCTTGGTGCAGCAGTTCCCAAATTGGAAGTTGGAATAAATCCTCCATTAGTTGGATTGATGATAGGACGGTAAATGCAAAAATGAATATCGGATATCATTCGGAATAACATTCGGTCTTGGAGACGGTCATTTGGTTTACCACTGTAATCTTCCTTTTGAATTTTAAGGAGCTCATTTTCCATCAGTGGTAAAAGAATCACCTAAGCGTTAACCATTAACAGACTTAATTAATTTCAGTTATTTTTTGGGACTTTATTGTGAATCCCTTGGGAGTAAAGTTTACTTTCTTTGAGAGAATTTTTACCTCTGGTGCACCCCCCGCAGCCATGCAATCAAAATACATCCATTGATTGTTGATACTTGAACGAATAAAGCAAGTGTAATGGCAATGACGTAAGCAAATTACTGCCTGAAGTTCCATTGATGACCATTCTACATTTTTAATGAAGAATTTGAAACCGATGGATTGACATAATATAGTATCCATATGTTGTGGTGCATATAAGAATATACCTTTTCCGTCGTCGAGAGGAATTTTTATAATAATACACGGTATTATTGATCTAAATCCAATTAATTGGCCATTTGAGCGAGGCATTTTGATAAGAAATGCAGGTAAAGGTTTTGAGAGAATTTGTAACCGTTGATTACGCAAACTTTCTAAAAGCAGATTTTGGAGTCTTCCAATTTTTGGTTCCTCATTGTAATTCAAAACCAATTGATGATGATAGCTAGAAGTACCACCGTTGTAGTAAATAAAGGGAGGGATCTCCAATGCCCTGCCACATAGAGTAGAAATGAACTCTTCTACATCTGCAATTTTAATATTAGTCATTGAACCAAAAATATTTTCAAGAAAGGTGTAGAATAACTCTTTGACTAATTCATTAAAAACCAACCCATCATTTCTCCATTTAATTTGGCATTAACTGACACCATACTATGTCTGAAATTGTCGATTACATCAGAGGAACAATAAAACTTTGTGCGAAGAGACATGCAAATTCTGTTCAAATGATTAATCGTTTCTTCTTTAATTGGATTTGATGTTGATTTGTCAGTGTGTTTTAACATGACGCCATCAAATGTGGATGACGCATAAAAAAATGACATTAGAGTAGAGTCCAGGTAACAGGAGTTGTTGTATCCATGTATACCTTTTCGATATCCGAACTGCACTATAAAAACGTATACAGACATAATATTATATTCCATTTAAATGTTCAAAAACTAAATAATTATAAAATACCAATAAATAGTCGGACATCAATTTTTTATACTTACTTTTGCTTACCAATTGTTATTTCTGTTCACACAACTTTGTAACTCGATAAATTAAACATGCATGTGTTTGATTGCTGGCAAATCAAAAAAATAATGACAGATAAGCAAAACCTTGAGCCTTTTGGTGCTGGAAGCGCTGATAAAACATTTAATGTAACTGCTGTCCATGTTTGTACAGGGACTTCACTTAAATAACGTCAAACATGGACGATGTAGCTCTCTCTATTTTAAACACATGTCCTGTTTGCTTGATTTCCCTATTTTTAGCTCGCCCTAGGAGAGCTTATGGAATCACACATTCTGTCCGTACGTACGTCCGTTAGCACGATAACTCTCGAACGCATTAACGAAAATTAACCAAACTATGCATAAACATTGCTTACGGGCCCGTGACGAACCCTATTCAAAATGGGTGCTATCGGTTCACAGGTTATCGAGATAGCGCGCGCTCACTTTTTGTTCATTTTAATAGTCAAGGTGCAAAAAGGTACATATACAATTAAATGTTAATTAATAGCACATTATTGTTCGGTACTGCTTCTATCTAACATTTGATTTAATAGTGAAATCAGTAATTATGGAAAACACACTGCTTCTTTGTTTGAACGCTTGTCGTGAATTTTCTTGCAATATTATAACAAAAAAATTGCTTCTACCATTCAATTACTATGTATATTTTACTGTTTCTGTCAAATGTGTACTACAGTGTATAGTTTAAAATATTAGAAACCGTTTTTATCAAATGTGAATTATGATAAATAGTTTAAAATATTAGAAACGGATTCAATTAGTTGAAGCTGGTTATTATTGAAATCTTACCGCTCTTATGCAATCATAATTTCTTGTAATATAACAAGAATAACATTGCTTCTACTATTCGGACAACTTAAAATTTACATTGTTTCAATCAAATCTTAACTATTTTGGTAGCATAAAATGAATTATAAAAATCTTACCGCTTCTATGCATCTATAATTTCCTGTAGTACAAAAAGCAAAACACTGCTTCTACTATTAGGACAACTTCAAATTCATATTGCTTCCAATAAGATTTTACTTTTACTGGTATAAAGTATTAGAAACTGCTTCGACCAAAGTTTAAATAAATGTGGTGCAAAACATTGCTTAATGCTTCCATTAAATGCTAAGTATTTTGGTACCAATACCACTATTTTGGCATATACCATAAAAAAATTAATACTGCACCGTTATACTCTTCCGCGTTGATTTTCCGTAAAGCTGTGTATAGGGTAGCCCTAATAGGGCGAGCTTTCTGTTACGGCTTGCCGTTAGTTTTAAATTTTCATTTCATACCCATTCGAAAACAGAAGTATAAGGATTATAATGATATGTAATAATTAATATTATTAAGTGTAGGTATATAAAAATTTTTTATACATATATTATATTCAGTATATATAATATTAATATACACAATAATACGTTCATTACTCAGTTTTAGCCAACAATGTAAATTTTCTAAATCACAATTGGTGGATTTTTAAGACCAACTGCTCAATTAGCTCATGCAGTCTACAGCTTAGGATGTCCATTTCCGAATCATAATTATCACTGATAAGGCGCAGACAGGGATTGTGGTTTATATTCGGAAACTTCGGAGAAATTGACATCTCAATCCCACATCACAATGAAACTCCCGATTGCTGCTGTGTTTGAAAGTTTCTCACTTTTTAATTTTCCAATTCAAGAATTTTTTTACTTTTAAGACTATTCAGGAATACAGGCATTCGTATGGTGTTTTAGAAAAGCATTTTGAAAATGTTAGAAGGATCCTTGTAGTCTTATATATCCATAATTATAATTATGTATCCCTATAATCATGTTCCAACATATATTATGTTATCCTCCGTGATTACATAATATATGTATAGTCCCATTTGTAATCATAAAGCAGGTTGTGATGTCATTCAAAAGACAAACGATTTATTCAATTTCCATACAAATGCAAGCAGCAAATCATTATTCTATTTATTCAATTAGATATAGTTTTGCTAATCTAAAACTTTGCTGAGATTTTGATGGAGTAAAATGGAGTTTGATGGTAAATATATGTAATATTTTATTTAGGAAAACAAGCTACCAGAACCATGATCCAGCTTTTAAGATAGAATGTAAGTGTCACCTACAGTTTAACTTTTATTTAGTGTTAGTAATCTGGCATGTTATAAAGTTGAATGGGTTATTATTATGGTTATTATTATGGTTATTATAGTTTATTATAAATATGTTAATTATGTTATACATAAGTAGTTAATTAGTTATATATTTCAGTATTTCAAATATTACTAGATCTTAAATAAAAATATTATAGATATTCTTGTCTACTAAACAAGATGCTGGAGAAATTTCAGAATCAAGTTTGTTTATACTTCTGTGGGACTCTAAGAGATTGAATAAGTGATTGGAGGCGGCTTTTGTTTTGAATAAATCCACATGTAACCCTTGTTTAATATTTCATGTGCATTTTTGTCTTTTATGTTTTTCAAAACGGCTTTCTTGTTTTTTAACGCCTGAGTGAGCTCTGTCTCAATTTCATCAGCCATCTTAGTCTAAATATACACCCAAATACTTGTAATTGACAAAACTATTATAATTTACTCTGATATGTATAAATATATACATTTAAACCCTCAAAAATCCACTCTTTTAAAATATACAAAAAATTAAATCTCTTGCTATCTTACTTTTCCATTTTTTGGATCATGATGTAACCATCCAAATGTGTCCTCTTTTATGCAATGGCGAACGTAGCACCAATAAGTTTCGCCGAACCCGCATAATATTGACTGTAAATGCAGTTTGTCCTCTCTTTTAAATTTAGCCGGCACTTGAAATATAATTTTTCCAATGAGACTTCTATTTCTACAACATGCAGTAAGAGATCTTATAATATATTATTTCCATTTACCTTGACTTTTGAAAATATCTAATTCCAGATTTGGAAGCAATTTGTCTTTTGAAGGCAGGTTTTGACGAATGATCAGTCCTTTTTCAGGAAAAACAGATAGCTGCATTTTTTGAAGCTTCATACTTTGATGAAAGGCATCTTCCAAAGTGAACGCATCATCAGAGGGTCTCATAGATCCTAGCTCAAGCAAATGGGAGGAAAATAGTTCTTTTTGGTTTATAGTTAGACCTTGAGGTATGCAATGAAACAGATCACTAAAACCGAAAATGTCGAGGGCATCGTGAGGATCTGTAAAGAAAATTCGACGAGACATTAATTTATTTAAATGCAAAATAAATTTTCATGATGGTACATTTCTAAAAAGTAAATTAAATACATACGCAACGCGTCTGTTGCTCTAGAGTTTTCCTTCTCACGAATCTCTTTGATGCAGTATATATATTTAGTGAATTCTGTCTCAAGAAAGCGTCCATTTGATTGGAGGTGTTCTATTATAAACCTCTTTGTATTAGAGGGCGGTACAAAGCTTGTACATTCCGCTTTTGTAGCAATTATTTTGTCAAATATCTTCTTCTGGGAAAACAGTGCGAAAAGAAGTGCAGCGATACCAGAATGTTTGCGTTCAACAATAAATTCTTCTAAAGATATTACAATAAATATGTATGCTCTGTTATTTATAACTGAAAAGGAAATGTTATAATTACACACCCCTAAGCGGGCTAACAGAAACAGATTTACTAATTTCAGGATTTCTTGATAATTATAATTAATTTGTAAACCAAAGTCTTCCCAAATAGTTTTTTCGGATCATTTTTAAATTATATATCCCTCTCACCTTTAAGATTTTCCCACTATCGCACTACTGAAGCTCTTATTTATTAGCTACTATTTTAAAATTTTCTGAAAATTCTATTAAAATTCCAAACAGTAGTTGAAAATGTGGCATTTTTCTGATTTTTAAATTGGTGAAAATAAATTCCAAATGGAACTTTGAAGACTGAGGCAAAAATTATTCTGGTTACTACTGTATTTTAAGATTTTTAAGTCTGTTTTCTTAGAAGTCTCGTTGCTAGTCGTATGTCCAAAATTATTTTAAAGCATAGCAGCGTTGTATTAAGAATCAATATATTCCTTAGTAAATAAGTTTAAAAGTCTTCAAAAACCCACCACCAAGAGTATTCGTCTTTTGCCCAGCATTAGCAGTGGTTCCCTTGAGTAAAATTACGAAAAACTTAAATAGGTTACTAAGAAGAGGGGTTACTTATTCATTTATTATTTGATAATTTGCAATTTTGTTATTAGTAAATAAATAATTACCTGTTCCGTTTTAGTCACAAGCTGATCAGGAAATCGTTGTTCACTTTTAGATTCCTGTTTTTGCCGCTCTTGCTATAAATGAAAATGTCTCAATATTAATAACGTACTTTATTCCATAATACCTAAATTAATTTGCCACATTTATTTGATCGAACGTTTTTGCCTTCCCTGTATCATTTTCTTTGTTTTCCTTTGGTTTTCTGAGCATTTCTTATACCATTTTTTATTGAAAATTCTATCGTCTGAGTTTATTAGTTTGCGGTTTAAATGTAATTGTAGAAGATTATTGAATGCATATCCCTATTGACAGTTATGCATGTTACTGGAGTTACTTCCCGAATTCATTGACAACTAACATCTTCAACATCACTAACGTATTTTCCATCAGAGGACATTAGGCAATGAGTAACTACCAAAACAGCTAGTTTTAAATTTCAATGTATTGTTGTCCATATGTTTCATATTTTAGAAAAATCCAAGATATGTAAGATAATAGTTGGAAAAATTAAAGAAGTGACTAGATATTAGACTGAACAGTAGATTAGAACTCCCAAGTATATTTTAAGCATGAAGGAACTTGCATTTCACGGAAAGTAAGCCCTAGTAATTAAATAAAATTGTTATTCTGCCACGAAAACTTTCTTAAACACTATGCTGATTTTAAAAAAGGTTTCGTTGCATCGATAATATTTAAATTTTGGTTTACCATATCAACTGTCTCATTGTTGCTCGCATTATGGCCGTTGGAAGCTATTTCTTTTTCTTTTACGGAAACTTTTGGATCATCATTGACTTCAATTAGAAAACTTTGTTCATTATCCGTAAAAACGCTTGCAACTGATTCACGTGGAGGCTTCGTGTTGGTTTTCTGAAGAAGATTTGAATTTCTATCCGGAGAGGAATTCTTACTCCCATCAGAAGGAAGTTTGGCATCCTTATCGAAAGCAGTATTTGTAATTTTATCATCAGTATGATTCTTGATTGTAACTTGAGTAGGCTTTTTGTTTTCTCCCGGAAGAGGTTGTGTATTTTTATTCAGAGAACATTTCTTACTTAGGTCAGGACTCGTACTTGCGTCTGTATTCTTACTTTCCTCTTGGTTCTTGCTGTCCTTAAGAATCTCATTGTCAGTATTCGTATTTGTGTCAGGTGCAGGAATGGTACTTTTTACAAGTTGAGTGTTTTTATCAAGGACAATATCTTTGTTTTTACCACCACTACTTATGTTCCGTTCATAAGGAGCTTTTGTTTCTTTATCCCTTGAAGGTTTCTTTTTTTTATCCGGGGAAGGATTATCAATGGTAGGATTGGTTTTCTGGTCATTATTATTTGCATTCGTATTTGGTTGCTGATTTGGATTTGTAACATGAGGATCGGAAGAAATATTTTTATTATTATTGGAATAAGTCTTGATGCTAGCGTAAGGGGGCTTTGGATTTCCTACAATATTTAAAAGCATTTCAAATTGACGACACATAATTCACCAAGGCTCAGAAGTTAGACCTCCTGTTTCATATATTAACATTTGATAATTATATATGGCATGCTCAATTTTGAGTTAGACTACAAAGGAATTGGGTTTGAAAGACTATATATATTGAACTATTATGATGACATTTTGATATTGCTACAACAGGGCATGAAAAGTCGGATTTTTATTCTTAAAAGCATCTCCAATTATCATAAGACATCAATATTCCTAAATAATTTGGGTAATCACCTTGTGGAATAGCAGAATGGTCATCAGTCATCATAGATGCTGGCGATGAAGCTTCTTCACATAATGAGCCTTGAACCTAAAAATTGAAACCAAAATGATATCATACAGGGTATCTAGTTGCATTTATGTATAAGAGAAGTGCAAAGAAAGCCGGGTATAGCCACTTAGGTATATAATTTGTAGTTAGATTGGAGTACAGTATTTCTAATCTAACGCAATTAGTAAAAATCAAGTCATAACTGTTTATTGCATTTAACAAAACCATAAAATTTTCAATAAAATCAGGACAGAGATAAAAGTCAAACGGGGTTATAAGAATTAGGCTAAAGTAATATTTTGTAACACGATCTTTATGACCCCAGAAAATCAGCCAGGATTTCAATCCCCGAATACTTCCTATTATTATTTTCAGAGATGTCGGCCCTGTTTATGTGATTTGATTTTGATACTAACAAGAAACGACCATTCAAATGTAACTTTTTTGCTTACGGAATTATACTGAGGCGAAATTTGTGAATTTTGAGGCAGCTTGTACACACAAAAATGAATGCCGGTAATCATCTTTTTTAAAAAGCCTGGCAAATCCATTTTCCCGTTTTCTTTAGGTGCTATCAGGTTCTGAATAGCATTTAAAGCCTTTTCAAATTCAAGGATGTTCTCGATCTTTAAATTAAAAGCAATCATTAAAAACTTTTCTTGTTCCTACTTTTCAAATCGCAAAGTGTAATTATGTGAGGTATACCACGGGTTCACCACTTGGGCCCATTGAATCATAGTAAAGCCATTGTTTCCCTGACTCTGAGCGAAGATAGCATGTGTAATGACATTGCCGTAAACAAATCACAGCATGCAAGTCCATTTTAGCATCTGGAATTTTATATTTTAAAAACAACAAATTAGACTTGCAAAATGTTTTTCTTTGTAATAACGAAAAGTAAAAAATGTCAATAGTGCTTGTCTCTCTATTTAGATTTATTTTGTAATTGCATTCTTTGGAATATGTCAATATATATGTAATGTATATTATATATATATTACACAGGAACGGAACATAAGAAGTGATGTTAAATATATATATAACATAATATATTTTATATATATTGCCTGTAATATTTAATAGGTATATTTTTATAAATAGTATACTTTCTGTTTTAAATCTTTGGCTAAATAGTTAGGTATTGTCACAGAAATGGCAGCCATGACATGTTTGCCAAGGTGAAGAAGATATTTGGTACTGGGAGATTGTCGAGCATTGTAGTTATCTTTTTTTTCTGGTATTAGCAATTTCGACCCACACTGATCTCCTATTCATAACTTATGACATATTCATGAGAAACTATAGCAAATTTAAAATAGTCGAATAAACTACCACACCGAATGAAAGCCAATACATATTATATTTGTAGGTGTCCCATGACTTAATTAAAATTGAATTTATAATATCTTTATACTTTCTAATCCAGGAATAGGAAGAACAAGCGGTGGTATTACAGCATCATAGCCAATCAAGATTCCATTTGCTCTTGGCATTTTTACTAAAAACGCAGGATGGGGGATGCCATTAAATTGGAGGTTTTGTTTCTCCAAACTTTCAATGAGCAGTAATTGAAGTCGCCCAATTTTATTTGTTGGGTTTGGATTGACAACAAGTTGATGATAATAATTGGATGTGTTTCCTTTGTAGCGAATGAAATGTGGTAGTTTTAACGCCTTTCCGAATAGCGTAGAAATCAACTCCTCGACATCTACGCAATCAATAAATGGGTTATTCAGTAATTATGTTTAACATTGTTCTTTTTAATACATTATATAGGTAGTTATATACTTAGTACCTACCCATCATGACTCCGTCTAATTTTGGATTTAAACCCACCAATTCGCTTCTCAAATTTTTTGTGTATTTATTTCTACAATACTTTTTGTCAGAGCGTAATTTATCCACAATCTTCCACAGTTTCTCCAAGACGTTTTCTTGAGCTCCATTGTATTTTTTTAATAAAATCTCATCAAATTCATCACAATCGTAGAAAAATGCCATTAAAGTCGTGTCTAAGTAACACGAATTGTCATATCCTTGAATTCCTCGATACACTCGAGATGTTGTCATAATTGCAATTGGGAGACCAAAGGAATTCCTTTTCATTCAATTATACATATACATAATTTTTAGATTGGCCATTTTGTTTTAAATCAGATGTCCAAATCATATTTTTGAATGTAAAAATTTAATGTACACATATTTCCCAAATGTCTGAAACAAAAATATCAATATTTAGGTATTAACATGTTTTAGAATTATGGAAAAAAAAGTTGGATTGTAATTACCTGTCGAAGGCACGCTTATATAATGAAGAATTATATAAATATTAATATGTTAGGTTAATCTTCAATTGCTTTAACCATGTATGTCTCTCATATTTTGAGTATTGTAAAATGCCACTGCACTGCCACTTGACTTTAGTGATAAGAATCAATGCTATGGTCTGTTGTATATATCGTATAGGTAGTTATGTAAATAGTTGTACTTATTTGCAAACACAAAATTGAACTTCTACTTCAATATATTTTTAATGAGTTACACAATCCTATTTACAAATTTTGAGGTTGGAGTAAGCCAGTGGTTGCAGTGGGGGTGGGGGTGGAGGTGGGGGTTCATAGCTTAAACCAAGCCTACGTATTCCCCACTCAGTTTACAGCCTGCCCACTTAGCCAAAGCCATGCCCACCCTGTGC
>JAAAYG020048228.1:0-11731 GCA_009936455.2 Tomocerus minor
TGAGGCGTTAGGAAGTGTCGCCATTATTAAGTGTGTCCATTGTAATGTGTCGTCCGTTAGTAAATGTCGTGGAATCGATGGAGGGAGGGCAGCAAGAACGGTTGCCTTCTCTTGGCTCTATTTTTATGTAGTTTACAACAGTTTGATGCTAACTCCTTTTCCCTACTCACCTTATGTCACGAGGTAGCATGTTGATGATGGATCTTAGTACAAATACTTAAGACACAGCAAAGAATCGGAAAAGGAACTGATGATAGACGTAACTCCATGGTGTTAACTACTCTAATGCTCTAAAGAAAGTTGGTAGTCGAGTCATAATGTTTACCCATGTGTGTAATATCCTCCATATCCTAGCATGCACACATATAAGAATGTAGTAGTGTATGAATAATAATATCATTAGGAAGCAGGTAGCTTAGATTTACAATAGCTATAGGTTATCTAGTAAGTATCGTCCCGGAAGCGACAAATCACCTCCTCAAGATGAACAGTGCCTTGGCGTAATTAGATTTCGGAAGGAGCACAAGGCAAGGGGTAGTGCGCTATTATTTGTCTGTCTACATACCACTAATACAACTTATTCCCCTTGTTTAACTCGAAATGACCTACGGCAATGACCAGACTTATTTACTAATGTGCACCAAAAATATCACTAGTTTTGACTTAACCATGTGTATTGTTGTTAGAAGGACACCGCTCTAATTGATCCTACTGCTTTCCTCGCAGCAAACAATCAGAACCTATCCTAATATATCAAAAAACTTTTTGACTTGACAAAAATATTGGATAAACTCATCCCATGCACAGAGAGGAATACCATAAGGCACTGGAAATAGGAACAGGAATTATTACCTTATGCATCGGCACTTTTATTTATTTCATTTAAAACTCAATTGCATCCATCGCCTATTACTGTATAGAGACACACGTCATATTTTCTGTTTTAACGGGCACGAGGATCAATAAAATAAGAGCATCATCTGCACCCAATGATTACTTCAGTATAACGCTTCAGCTCTATGTAATGCAATGTGTAAAGGTGGGACTGCCTCAGCTCTTGATGCAAACACTATGTAATCTTTTTAATGCAGATAAACATAAAAATACACTTTAGTCAAACGGAGCCACCCATTCAACGGTCGGAAGAGCTTTTCACATAATATAGAGACTTACTAAACAGTAACACATTGACTGCACTTGTGTTTTGATGATGAATGGTAATAGATTTTGGTAACATACTGGTCATCATATAACAGCCACTATGAAATGAATTTATGAGCTTCGTATTGCATTATTGTTTTACTATACACAATATGATGGCACAGTTGCAAATGCTTTTCTCTTCGCATCCATTACTTCACCCTTTAGTTCCCAAAAATTAACAAGGATCTATTCGTTGAGTATATCATCTGAAACGAGGAGATAGAGAAGACATTATTTACTACGGAGAGTCTGTCATGTCAGATGAGACAAAGAAGGGTGCTTATTGGCAACGGGAATAGCTCCATGCATCCTCTCACACTTCTCACCATCATTACACTCACAGAGAAATAATTCTATATGAATCAATAACTTACATTTATACATAGGTACTAGATAAATAGACAGGTAAGTATCTATATTCTGTTTATAATACTTGAATATTGAAATGGATATATAGGGAGAGGATCCATGCAGTTTGAAAGACACCTTAAGGTGAGAGAACATCAGGGCGTCTCTTTTACCAGATGAATGAATTACCTAAAGGAACATGCATATGTTAATCGGCAACGCTTTTCAAGCACTGAGTAGGAAGTGGGGAAGAAGGGAATTAAATTAAAAGAATGATTTCTAATTACTGTTCATGACACCCACACGGGAATTTTCATTTAATCAATGAGCTTTACCGTTACATTAAACACAGCAGACATAGCTACTACCCAATGACTTGCCCAAACTAAACGATGATGGCTGCTGTGTTTTTCTCTGATGTAGCCGTATACGTGACCGTGTCAACACATTCAACCACATGTTTTATTATCCATTCATTTCACCGTAATTCTTTATACCTAACCACTATCTCTATTACGCTTCATCCTATTTGTTAATGCATTGCTATTATAAAAATACACATTTACTACTCTGTGGTTGAGGCTAAAAGAGCTAATTGTCACTATGAGCCTTGTTCTGACGTGGATATTTCATAAAAAACTGAAATTTTTACCAAATGCATTGGTAATCAATTTTTTCTCTCATTTCTGTCATCTGTACTTATGCTCAAGTCATTTCCGTCGAATGATTCAACTCCATTAGCTAAGGTTACCAGCAAAAGTACCTCAATGACCCATCGTAAATATTATGCATGTATTGAAACTAGGATCAAAGCTCTTTTTGAAATGTGTCTATGGATCTTAATATAGAATTCCTCTTCCTCTGCCTACACCTATTCATAAGTATAATATAAAGATGGTTAAACATTGGGAACATTTCATCACAGAATTCGATCTTTGTTCCTTCAGTTCATTCAAACAAGTAGAACGGACGTGTAGGATGGCTCTGGTGTTTAACTAGCTATCCTTCACTATCCTCATAACACCAACTAGCCTTTTTTTTGACAATGAGGATGCTATAGCTATCACATCTTCCCTTTTCATTCATGGTGAGTTGATTGGATTGAGCTTTTGAAAAAAAGGCTGAAATTTAGGTCACAGAGCTCAATATCCAACTGAAGAGTGCTTTACTAATAGTAGGACCTAATCGAAGATGTCGAAAAAAATCGGGTCAACTTGACAATGAGATGGGGGTTGTGTACTTATCATAAACAGGTAGAGCTATAGACTAATTCTGTGTTTACATTTATATTTAAGTGTGTATACCTAAGCAAATAATAATTGATTGTATATATATATATTTTGAGATATTTGAGAGGGGATGCTTCACAGGTTCTTCCAGGGAATTATGTTACCTAACTAAATAAATAACTCCTTTCAATGAGAATTTCGTAATATTTAAGAGGTGTAGAGAATAATGCACATCTTTTCCGTAGTTACTTATTATCAAGACTTAGTTTGCTTTTCTAGTAGCACAAGCTTCCGCTCTTGCTGTCCTGAGATAGTTTCAGATGGCTTAAAAATTCAAATCTTGTGCAAGTAAACTCAAGTGAACTGATTTGACCTGAAGTATATTTATTTCTCTCTTTTTTTTTCACTCATGTACGTCCTTAGAAAACTGAAGGTGAATTATCGAATTGTTCTCTGTGGTGGCATATAATGGGGAGTGTTGGGACAAGTAGAGTTGTTACAGTTTTCTCAAACTTTTCTCACCCTTTGAACGACAAGTTCATGAGATTCACCAGACGGACAGAAAATGATAAAGTCATTAGCTACGGTCAAGACAAGACTCAAAACAAATCCAAAAGAAGTTCTCACCACTAGAGATGAGAGATGACATGGGAATTGTCCTGTTTATACCGAGCGTTTGTACTGTCGAGAGGCATAAGCGTCTTAATTTTGCTTAAATCATATGTATGGGTAGGTGTATTGATCACAAAAGTGTCAACCTACTGCAAACACCGACAACTCTCTACATGTTCATTATTACCTACACCGAAGTTACTAGTTATCTGTAGCTAGAATACTCTTTAAAATAAAATGGAAAATAGACTGGTGAGCGTAAAAGCAGTTAACCTTGCAGTCTTGAGCCACACTTTTCAGTTCTCAGATTCTATTCTCTAAACATCTTCATCTGCTTTTACTCACATGATTGAATGTATGAATGAATGACCATTTGGATGCCAAAGTTCAGCAAACTGTATCTTGTTTTCGTCTTTGAATGTTATGGTGCAAATGCGACAATGTTGTAAACGTAGTAATATCTTAATAAGTTATATGATCTGTTATATATGGAGATAAATGTGTAAAACTGAAAATCATATGTGTTTCGGTGTATAAAGATAGTTCCCAGGTAGACTAATAGATAAATTCAAATGCTAGCACTTTACATATCGATACAGGTAAGTAAAACTGAAGACACACAAAGATGAGTAGAGGACAAGTGAAGTCTAGACTTGAGATTCGAGGTAAATAGAGACTTCTTTTGTTAGCGGATGTGAAGAGAATGTATGAGAGTAGAAAAAGAGACGCTGAATCTATTTGCTCCACAAGGGACCCTGTGAATTTTGAATGAAAAGTAAAAACGTTCCCTCTTACATTTCCAAATGAAAAGAAAGGTTTCTCTCCAGTGAGATTGTAAATAAGCAAGATGAAACGTACCCTTTCAACAGGTGCACTCCGTATATCTTGAGAAATACTTTCTTGAGATATCTACAAAGGTTGCAGTATTGCCTATTGAGTATAGATATATTGACTATATAAGGCTTATGCATCTCTGTCTATAAACTACTTATAGGCCTAAGCACCACAACTATGCACAACCCTAATTCATTTTGCTGCTAAGTATACTATTCGTGTCTCAGTATCAGCTATAGATGTCTATATGAAGAAATATATGTAATTCAGTTACAGTACAGATATAAGAAAATAAGAAGCGAAAGTTTCTTATGCTTCTCATATAACTACGCTCATTCTATTTTCTATTGGATTGGTATTGGGATATTGGGAATATTGGAAGTGTACAGCAAGTAAATTCAGGCAGGCACAGGCATTCCGTATCAAGTTCCCCAAGAAATCCTTCTAGGATTGAACAAGTAGGGCTGGATTGGTTATTGCATCCTAACCACATAGTGAACTCATCGTCAGCCCAGCATCACAGGCAGTCCCTATTCAGGTACTTAGGTTCTTCTGTATACATTAGTTTGACACGGAGAACAGCAGAAGTTGTCTTATATTTAAAACCTAAGAAAGTTTATGGAGGTATTTCGTGTACAGAATTACATTGCACCTAAGACCAACTTAAGGATACGCTAAACTAAACCAACCAACACAGTATGACAATTTATATATTATATGCACCTACCGATATAATAATAACCATTAGTATACCTACATAGAGTAATTTAAAATATCATATAGATAATACGGTGGTCGAATACTTGGGCAGTAGTATAGGAAGGTTATTATAAGCATAGCTCGCACTCCATTCTAACCTAGAGAAGCGAAAGGAGATGAGATGACTGAGATGAGGGCTATGAGAACGAAAATCATGGGAATACCTGCAGATAGTCTGAAAGTGCCGGCTTTTTTTTGTTGGGACATAAGAACGTCAACCTAAGGTCATTGCCGGACACTCTATGCATTCATTCATAGATTGAAGATCAGAGTTACTACTTGATAGATGTTTTTAAAAGAGATTTCTGGTGAGTGGGAATGATGGCTATTCTATCACAACCACAACTCACAGGTGCTTCAAAGATTACATAGGACCAAGGGTAGGTAGTCGGAAAAGAAATGAGTAGCAGAGCAGTGAGCATTTAGAAAGTACGAGTAGTCAATGCATAGACAAAGTATGTACTTGTACTTAGATTTATAGTAAGTAACCTTTATTTTGTTTATAACTATTTGCTACGCTTCGATTTATTGTTATTTGTCCATTGAAGAGGTGGCATAGATCTTCTGGTTAGGTATTCCGATGGGCTGGCTTATTGGATCCCACGATCAACGATGAGTCAACTCCGGATCGTCTGTCCGGTCACCCAAGCTGCTTCTAAAGAATATCCCTGTGTGGTTCGCTCTTCTTCTGTTCTGTTTTTGCCCAGTTTGAATACTGAATTCATGTGATTGCATTATTGTCACTCTCTAAAATGGGTACCTGCATTGCTTCATCCTTGCACTTACATTTCAGGCCTCGGAATATGCTCCATTTTTTGTTTGAATGCTCAGCTACCCAAACTTGTCGTGATTTCTCATTGAAAAATCCTGTTTAAGTAAAGCACATGCAAAAGGTTAAGTAACTATTTGGATGCCTCATCTAAATCTGGTCGCTTGCTGTGGGAAGATTTCCCCAAAGAAATATAAGAGAAAAAATACGTTTTCAACTTAGTTCTTGTGACGGAAGGAATTTTACAGGATTCCTGCCCTTGCCATTCATTCTTAACCGTTGTAGAAGAGTAGTATTTTTAAAACTAACCAGGATGTAGAAGTGTTAGGGTGAAATGGGTATTTAGATAGGAAAGCGAGAGAACGGGTTATTTGATTCAACCATCATCTGTCCTCGTTCTTTTCTTGTCTTCCATAAAAATCTGTTTTCCTTGTGATTGTCCTAGGATAAGGGTACTAACGGGTTATTCTATAAAAATAAAAATCCTGGATTCAACGAGAAAGAGATTATGTAGCCAGGGAAAAAATTAGGGTGTCCGTTATGATGTTTTATTTGAATGCATATCATGGCGAGCTAAGATCCTCTTACAATGGAACAGCAATGTACGAAGAAGAGTCTTGCTGTGTTGTGATGGCAGGTTCTCAATTCAATAAAGAGCTCCCTAAATAACTACCTACTCAATTGAAAAGATGAGAGAGAAATCTTGCTACAGATTTTTGGGTGCTTTGGACATCTTCACCCTCTAAGCTATCAGCAGGGAAAAAATATTCATAAAAATTAAAGGGGAAAGATTGTGATCTCTGAATAGCAATGAGCTGTGCAATGAAAGGAAAGTAAAAGGTGAACGGTACTCGTGCTTTTATTACAGCTTATGTGTTTCCTTGCCTCTTCAATTCAGTTTCATCCTAAGTATGCATGCACGGAGTAAGGAGGCAGGTTAATAGCTATATTTAATATAGGGTGTCTCTATACAAAGAAAAGGCAAAGGTACCCAAATTACCTATCACTATTTACTCATGTAGGATTTAATAGGACCGTATGGTTGGTAGTGGGGTCTTTTAAAGGTTGGCAAAAACTGTCTGAAAACGATTTCTTCGTTTACCGTTCCCACCGTATCGTTTGAATAAGAACTGTAGCTCTACGATTACTTATGATTAGAGGTTCTGCATCTAGAAACCTTTAACCCACTCCAAAAATGCTTATTACAGGATATTATCTAACTTTAATGTATATATTTACCTTAAGTGATAGGCACTGCTTAGAATATTGGCTCTCTATGAAGAAATCTCTGATACAAACTGTAGAAACACCCCAAATAGTTCTTGGAAAAACAGTATTACTTAAGTCTGACGGAATTTTAAGTTTCTCCCTTATCATTTATCGGAAACTAATGTAGGTAACTCTGTAATTCTCATCCGCTCGGCTTTCGTAATCAAAATCCAGTTAAATGGAATCTATGTTTTTCGTAAACAAGGTTAACAGGAGTTATTTGCTTTAGATTTTAGCGATTAGCTTAAGACTTAAGCCTTGAATGACAAATGGATGGTGATTGGGATGATTTGCAAGTACGCAAACCAGATTGGAATGTTTAAAGTGGTTTCAGGTGAAGACTGAAAACATTCATTATATGATGCGCCCATTGAATGGCAGCTCAAGTTCAGAACAGATTTAAATTTTTGAATTCCTCAAACTAATCTCTTGTTATTTTAAACGAAATAACTCTTTCCAGATTTAAATCGAGGTTGAGGTTTACTGCTTCTAGCCTGTTGTAGTACGTACGTGGTATTCTGAATGACAAAAACATTAGGGTGCTGTGTTGTCCTACTATTTGAGAACAATGCCACATTTGTTGTCATCTATTGACTCTGTTTCTGTTAGCAGTTGTAAACGAAACTAATTTGCCAAGTATTAGAGATAGGTAAAATTGTAGAACAATCTCCCAGGTGGTTATATGCATATTCCTTCATGACAGATGACAGAAGACAGCACGAGTACCTTGCATTTATCTTAAAGGATTACATCGGATTACTTATTCTCTTAAGTTTAGTAGGGCTAGATGCTCTCTTGTGTTTTCCTGTCCTTCTTAATGCACTTAAATTTGACACAGTATTAGTAGATGGTCAAGAATGATGCTCATAATTCATTTTGTTGGTCAACGCTCTATCTCCCCATCTAAGCTAGATTATGTAAAACTAACTGTTGTGGAGATTTAAGAAGAGTTGACGACAGGCTAAAAGCAAAGAAATGGTTTGACAAATAGAAATCCGCCGTGATTTACATTACTCTACTTATTCAACGAGTAACGAGTTTTCTGTATAGTTTTACATTTCTAATGTTAGTGTCTATCTGAAGATTGGTAATCTTAATGGTAACCTATCCTAATTTTAAGAGAAATAACCTGCCATCAACTTTGCTAATCTTCAGAGTTCATCTTTGGATTTGCCGTTTAGTGCAAAGTGAAGAGCATGTGTTTTCCAAGAATTCCTCAGCTCCAGATCCTGCACCTGGATAATTATTACTCCCATTTAATAGTTAAATTGGATAGCAAAAACATTTCTTACGTTGTAGCTTGCCCATCAGGTAATAAATACAGGTAAGAAAATCATGGGAAACATTTTTTTTGCAATTCTCTCAATTCTGTAGCAGAAAGAGAATCCTCTTCCAATCTTTCAAGCCACAACAGGCAAATATAAGATGAACCCGGAGGACTGTTGTCTGTAGCTCTAATTTTTGTAGAAATGACAAAAAATTAATCCTTTCTGATCCAATTTAAATGTTTTCCTTATGCATCGAATGTCGTGGGATAAACGGTATCAACGTTAATGCAAATAGGAGCTTATTCGCATAGTGGCCTGTAAAGCCTGGTAATCTTAAGGACCCCTCCAGTCTCACGATAATGTACTATTGAAAGAAAGTAATCATGAAGTCATTGTGTGAGTAAGCCTTCCCATACTGTCAGTTCCAGACTGGAAAGGGCCTAACAAAGAGCACGCAAAGAATTTCATTTTCATCCCACAGAATGAGTTATACTTTGGCGGAAACATTATCTGGCATATATCTATGAAGACAGAGCCCACATTATGTATTACGCAAGTGAACTAAATAGGTTAAGGTACACAACAAAGGTCTATTTAATGCATCGTATAGAAAAGGAGCGGATATAAAAGCAGGAGTAGAAGATCACATCAAGGCCAGGCCAATGAGAACAGGTAGTCTCATAGATTATGCAGTCCGCAAAGAGCTCCAGGTTTTATTTAAAAATATCTGCGGATCCCTTCTCCCAGTCTCAACAACCTTTGTCTTTAAAGGTCCCCCCTACAGTCCAACAATAGTCAGTGGGAATTGAAAGAGAAGTAGATCTTCTTACTCGTTGGCACTAGAGCACTTTTACTCTACAGACAGGTGTAGGGATTAGTTGGGAAAAAATTGGAACATTACTTTTCCTGCACCAACAGCACATTAACATTATAAAGCAAGGTACTGCGTAGGTACTTATAGATGGGAACTGTTAATGTTCCTTATTATATCAGAGTCTGACCTGCCTGCACCTAATATTGTAATGTAGAGGATAAATATTTCATAAAGTGCATCGCTAACCCTCTTTACCACTTTTGCATCATAATTCCTTGGGTAGGAAATTTAGAGTGTGAAAGTGTAGCAGTGTGTTCTATTTGTACTTATCCACAAGAAAAGGGATTCACATTACCCAAAGTTTATGCTCATACAAAAGCATGAACACATAAATCTAATTGTAAGTTGATGCAATGAATCTATAGCGTATTTATTTTATAGTGACATATCCTTCGTAGTTGAATTAGAGCAAACACTCAATGAATAGAGCCAATGATACAAAGTTCAATGGTTGAGCGAAAGATCTACTGCACTCACTCAAGATCATGGCAGCTACAATGTTTGTTTCATAACTGCATTATTTATTAGGTGCATCAATGCCTGACATAGCAGAAGATATATATATATAGTAAATATACGTAGGTACCTTTGCGTTTTATAATCCTTCTTATTGTCTATATGCTTTGATATGTAAAAGGGTATAGTGCAGTGTGAGAGCTTTTTGCGGGATGAATTATCCATTATCTCTGGATTTGTATTGCTCAGTGTAATACAAGACATCTTATTAGTTTTGCATTCGCTAACACAAAGTCTGATGATGGATGACCTGCTCCATTTTTTAAGGAGAGGTTCTTTATGTCATGCCAATGTACTTTATTACTCTAACAATGCATTACTATATCTGAACTTACACATGTCTATGTAGCTTTTATCTGGATCAACTTGTCTAATAGCATAATTCTTAATGAACTTCAGAACGAATAATATTGTTAAGAAGTTTTCCTCAGAACAAACGTTCATTACTTGTCACGCAATGAGATTTGGGAAGATCTTGTAGTGTGTGGTTTGCATTGTTATTGAGTGACGATTTTCACACTAGAAGAAAGATTAAAGAATTCCTTAAATGTGATTTTTTTGTGTGTGTAAGTCACTATATCACAGATCTCTAGATAAATATTATCTATAGGATGCTAGCTATAGTAAACGAGAGTCTATAAGAAAGATTTCATGCATAAGTAAGCTGCATGTAACACGCTGTTGTGTCAAGTGCTCAGAATTTGATGAAACCAAAGATGTTATGAAGCAGGTTATCTAGATTATTACTAGTTCGTCTGGGGTTCGTTGGAATGTACTGTACTGCGTAAATAAATCATATTTTCCATCCTAGGAAGAATAACACGAAATCATTGAAAAAAGGATTACTCCAAACCAACGAGCAATGTGTGAAATATGTAGATGGAAAGAATGGCATTGGCAAGATTGTCTAGGTGAAAAGTAACTCTGAGTCTGACTTTTGTGGGCGTAATGAAAATTAATGAGATAAGTAAAGAACATCGTAAAAATCTTTGTCGGTTCTTGTTTTTCTCGTCGTTTGTCGTTGCATGGAGCAGGCAACAAGAGTGCGAGTAGAAGAATCATGTGAAAATAGAGTAGTGCACTTTACATCACATACCGTAAACAGTAAACGAACATCGAACAGTTTACACATCTATCCTTCTATGCACTCATGAATTATAATGCACAATATGCTATGCCATGCTTATACTTTACCCAACCCACCTCTTCAAGACATGAGTAAAAGTCTATTATTATTGCGAACACGTCATTTGGGATTATCAATTATGATGTGTTCGCAATGCATCACTATTTGTAATGCCCGCAAAATAAAAGTTACCCATTGCTACCAAATGGGACCTTCAATAAATTGTCTCTCTCTCTCACTCTAAGTACTCTAAAGTCTAGTGGAACTTGCTCCATTATTGAAATAAATACTAGTGGAGATTTCGGCCCAAATTCAATGAAATTGCATGAGGGGATGAAAAATCCCATTTATTTTGAGACTTAGAAGTATTATTTTGAAACTGCTGTGACTTGAAAGCTGTTAAATACCGTGTGTAAGAATTTTGCAACAGTAGTGCACAGCACGACAGATTTCATTGGGATTTGCGAATGCAATGAATTACAGACATTACAGTACCTCTTCAAACCTTAGCTTAGGTCCTATACTTTGTAATGTAAAAGATAGTTCACAAGAATATTTTTTTAAATCATTTGTTATATTACCCGTGCTTGATATTAGCAAAAAACTGCTCTTAGAAAGTCTGTCTACAAACTGGCAATGATCTGAGCCGAAAAATTGGAGGAATTGTTTACCTACGTCTTAATTTATTATTGACATTTAATTGTAATAGCATTTAATGTAGTGTGCATACGTTTATTTGTTGGCATACTACTAATTTATTTTGCGATGAGGATTTATAATTTAATTCGGTGAAGTAAGGAATATGGGGTGTTAGGCGAATTGGCCCCAGGACAACTGGCACAACGGGCAACTGGCCCTAGGACAACTGGCCCCTAGGACAACTGGCACAAATGGGAGGAGCTAACAACGTTTAGCTCCTCCTTC